>VXAX01006184.1:0-18734 GCA_013399835.1 Leptocoma aspasia | reverse complement strand
GTGCCGGGGGAACGCGGCGCTGCCGCTGCTGAGCCTGGGCAGGGACGGCGGCTTCGGGGGCAGGAGCGGCCACAGCGTCAGCAGAGCCTCGCTGTCCTTCCAGCTGGTTTTCCTGCTCTGCTGGACGCCAGGCAAGGCCGGGGGGTGTCCCAAAGCCCCCGACCCTGCAGGGTCACACTGAGGGTGTCCCACTGCCCCCCCCCCAGCCCTATGAGGGCCACAGTGGGGGTGTCCCACCAAGGAATGTCCTTCTGTGTCCCACCCACAGCCTTCCTCCTCACCATCCTCTCCTTCACCAGCATCAGCCCTGCCTCACTCTTTGTCCTCTACGTGTCCACAGTGAGTAAAGCCCCTTTCCCAGGGTTCCCAGGCTGGACATTTGTCCCCATCCCACGTGGGAGCTGTGACAGCCCTTGGGGACACCCCGGGCACGGGCCTGCCCTGCCCTGGGCCCAGCCTGGCTCTTCCCACTGTTTTTTGGGTTGGGATTTCACCCCTTGGCTCTTCCTGGGGGTTGGATGTGCTTTAATTTGCCACACCACGAGGAAAGTCCCCCCGTGTCCTGTGCCTGCAGGGACCGGGAGCCCTGACCCTCTGTCGCTGTGTCCCCCAGGCCCTGAGCGTGTCCCTGCAGGGCTTCCTGCACAGTCTGGTCTACGGCTGGACGAGGGAGAACTTCCGCGGGGAGGTGCTGGCCCGGAGCCCCTCCCTGCAGAGCGCCGAGGGGCTCAAGGCTTTCTACGACGACTCCCTGGGGGCTGCTCCCTGAGCTCGCACCTCATCCCACTCCCTGGGGGCTGCTTCCACCTCATCCCACTCCCTGGGGGCTGCTCCCACCTCATCCCACTCCCTGGGGGCTGCTCCCACCTCATCCCATTCCCTGGGGGGCTGCTCCCACCTCATCCCATTCCCTGGGGGATGTTCCCACCTCATCCCATTCCCTGGGGGGCTGCTCCCACCTCATCCTATTCCCTGGGGGATGTTCCCACCTCTTCCGATTCCCTGCGGGCTGCCCAAAGCCCCAGCAGGATTTGCACATTCCCAGCAGCTCAGGGAATCCTGGAATGGTTTGGTGGGAAGGGACCTCAAAGCCCGTCGAGTGCCACCCCCGCCATGGCAGGGACACCTCCCACGGCTCCCCTGGATGCAGCTCCTCGTGCCTGGAGTGGTTTGGGGAGGGCACAGGTGGGGCTGGGCAGGTGCCACAGCCCTGGAGGCACCTGCAGCCCCTCCCTCCCGGAGACCCCCAAGTTCCACCCCCTGCTCCGTGCAGAGAGCAGATCCACAGGGATGGAGCACAGAATCCTGGAACCGCTGAGGCTGGGCCGGCACTGGGGAGCCTTTGAGGTCCCTTCCCACCCAAACCATTCCAGGATTCTGGGATATTGGGGCTGCAGGAGCTGAGGCCTGGCCTCCTTGGGAGGAATGCAAAGCTAAAAATGCATCCCTGAGGGAGAACTCCTGAAGGAGGAAGTTCGGGCTGTTGAGGAACAGCTACAAGTGATGGAGTCCCCAACCCTGGAGGGATTTCAAAGCCCTGTGCATGTGGCACTTGGGGACACGGTCAGTGGTGGCCCTGGCAGTGCTGGGAATGGTTGGACTCAATGGGGTCCGAGGTTTTTCCAAGCCAAATGCCTCTGTGATTCCGTGATTCCATGCCTTGGGAAGGGCAGAGGGACACACAGCCACCCACAGGTGCTGGGCCAGGTGCTGTGAACCCTCTGGAAAATCAGGATGGCCACCAGTGACCAAGAGCAGGGACAACCACCTCCAACCCAATAAACCTCCCCAGCCTCCAAACCAGGACCCAGCTTGGCTCCAGGGCTTTTTTTAAACTAAGATTTCCTGCTTTACAGGAGGGTTTGGGGCCTGCACGGACACACCTGGGATATCTAAGGACTTACACCATCCCAAAAGATATTGCTCAGAATTCCTTACTCCAGCAGGGCCAGGGGCACTAGGAGAGCCTGCAGCTCCTGCCTGGATCCAGAGGGGAAATTCAGGAAGAGTTCAGCCCCCTCTGAGCCCCCCCCAGCCCTTCCCCAGCCCTGAGAATGGCCAGGGACTGATGGAATCTGGGAACACTGGGAGCACTGGGAGCTGCCCCAGCTCAGGGCAGGAACAATCCAACAATCCTACCGCGTGTAGAGGTGCTGGGTTTGACCCCTCCAGGCTGCCACATCCCTCCCAAACCTTTTTTTTAGGCTAAATTCCATCCCTGGATGGACCCCTGGTGGTGCAAGGCAGTTTTGGAGTACCGATGCCCAGGTCCCAGCACATCCATTCCCAAGGCAGGAAGGGGATCCCAGGCACAGGAGATTCTCTGGAGGCAGGGGCAGAGCAGCAGGGCCCATTCCTGGGCATCCCAGCTCGGCACAGGCTGTGGAAATCAGCTTCTCCAGGTTTTATTGAGAAGGGGCTGGCAGGAGCCCTCCCATGCCTCGGGCAGAGCCCCAGCCCCGCTGTGTCCCTGGAGCTCAGGCTGGGTTTTCAAGCAGAATAAATGGGATTTGGGGCCAGCTCCTCCCAGCAGCCATTCCCAGGCACTCGGGGGAGCTCTGATCCCTGGGGATGCTCCAGCCCCTGCTCTGGCTCTGCCCTGGAGAAACAGAGCAGCATTCCATGTCCAGCAATCCCTCCTCCTGCTCCCACCGGCTGTTCAGGGGCAGGGATGGTATTGTCACCTCCTCAGCGTCCTCGGGAGCTGTCCTGAGCACAGCCCCCTGCAGGGCTGCTCCTGCTTCTCCCGGGTGGGATGGGGCTGTGGGAATGAAGTGTCCGGGCGGGCCCCACACGCCCGGAGCCCTGGGGTCCCTCCTGCCCTGCTGGTGCCACCCAGGGGACAATTCCGCAGGGCCAGCCCCGGCCCGGCTCTGCCCCGCGCGCGATCCCGGCTGGATCGGGGCAGGAGCTGCCGCAGCGGCTGGGAGGGGCTGGCACAGGCTGGGAAGGCTCTCCCGCTCCAGGAGCCCCCCGGGCTCAGGGGTGGTGCAGCACAGTCTGCAGGTCCTCGGGCAGCGAGCCGATGATGGTGTCGATGTAGAGACTCACCCTCTGCAGGGTCTCCTCCTTCACGGGCAGGTGCTGGCACCGAGCCCTCACCTGCGGGGAAATGGGAATTAACACATTCCAGGGGAGGCCTTTCCCCTCTGCCCGGGCTCTGGCTGCTGCAGCTCAGGATAAACACAGGCAGGGAACACCACCTGAGCCTCGGGAGGGGAACACCTTCCCTGGATCCTCCCAACTCTGAGGATTTCACAGAATTCACAGAATGACCAGGCTGGAAGAGACCTTCCAGATCACTGAGTCCAGCCCAGCCCCAACACCTCAACCAAACCCTGGCACCCAGTGCCACATCCAGGCTTTGGTTAAACACACCCAGGGATGGTGACTCCAGCACCTCCCCGGGCAGCCATTCCAGAACTTTAGCTCTCTTTCTGTGAAAAACTTCTTCCCAATATCCAACCTGTATTTTCCTTGGTGCAGCTCGACACACAGAACTTCCCTGAGTTTCCCAGCCCCCCAGGGAGGGAGAGCAAGGCTTTCCAAGGCATGACCCATGTCTCACATTTCTCTCCACCCAGAGAGAGAGGAAGGGCTGCAGGGAGAGGGAGGGACTCACCAGCTTCTCCCGAAGCTTCAGCACCAGGTCCACGATCTCCACCTCAGACTTGTCCTTCATCCAGGCCACAATGTCCTAAGGAGAGAGTGGCTTCCCTCAGGGACACTTCCCAAGGGATTCCCCTAAGGAAAGCCTGAAGGAAATGTGAGCAGGGGGTTTCTCATCCTCATTCCTGAAACAGTGACAGAGCCCCTCCAGTGCCACCCCTGCCATGGCATGGACACCTGCCACTGTCCCAGGCTGCTCCCAGCCCCAGTGTCCAGCCTGGCCTTGGCCACTGCCAGGGATCCAGGGGCAGCCACAGCTGCTCTGGCAATTGCAGCCCAGGCAGGAATTCCTTCCCAATATCCCATCCATGCCTGCCCTCTGGCACTGGGAAGCCATTCCCTGTGTCCTGTCCCTCCAGGCCTTGTCCCCAGTCCCTCGGCAGCTCTCCTGGAGCCCCTTCAGGCCCTGCCAGGGGCTCTGAGCTCTCCCTGGAGCCTCATCTCTGAGTAAACCCAGCCCTGTCCCTGTCCCTGTCACCCACCGCCTCACAGATGGCCTCCAGGTGCAGGGCCTCGAGCTTCTGGGTCATCTCGCGGTGCCGCTGCCGGAACCAACCGTCAAAATTGGGGGACTTGAAGAACCGCCTGTGGAGAGGTCAGGAATTCTGGAATTGTGGGGTCCCAGAGCTGGCAGGGACCCACAGGGACAATCCCATCCAACAACCCCACCCTGTGACCCACAGCTCCCTGAGGTGACCCTGGGAAGGGGTCAGGGGGACCCAGGGCTGGCTTGGGGACACACCAGGACATGGGCACAGATTCCCAGAGCAGCTGTGGCTGCCCCTGGATCCCTGGCAGTGGCCAAGGCCAGGCTGGACACTGGGACTGGAGCAGCCTGGGACAGTGGCAGGTGTCCCTGCCATGGCTGGGGTGGCACTGGAGGGGCTCTGAGCTCCCTTCCCACCCAACCATTCCATGATTCCATAATTATTGTTTCTGATCACTTTCTGGGATTTTTTCATTCTCCACCTCTGTGCATTTCCCGTTTTCCTTCCTTGGGTATCCAACTTGTGGATTTTTCCCACTCCTATTGCACCAAGTGTCTCCTCCATCCCATTCAGAACCAATTATCCAGGAAAACCCTGGACCAGTTCCCCTGCAGGATCTCCACTGGTTTCAAACACACGAACCCCAGGGCTGAATGTGCCCTGGATTTGCTCTTCCTGACCACCCTGAGTTAATCCATGGATCACTTCTGCAGGTCCCACAGCTCCCATTGGGTCCCAGTGCAGATCCAGGGTTTGCTGCCTGTTTGGGCTGGCCCAGCTGGGGGTGGGGTCAGGATTCCCTGCAGGTCTCACCTGTAGAGCCCCAGCCAGTCCCCCTTGAGCACACAGGTGAGCTGGGGGCCGGCGTGCTCCAGGCTCTTCATGAAATCCTCCTGGCAGAACGGGCGGATCTGGGGGGGATTCTGCACAGGGAAACCCACGTTAGTTCATGGAAATCCCTATTACAGAATCCCAAATGAAACCAGGAAAATGAGGGCTGCACTTCCAGTGGAAAAGGTGCTCAAGGCACTGAGGATAAAAACACCCCAAGGTTGATCCTCAGATGAGATTCCCAGTAATTCAGCTCCTGGCAAAACTGGGAATATCTGTCTCAAGATTCTTTCAACTTTTTAATGAATTTTAAAGGAGTAAAACCCCTCTTCCTTCAACAGGGGAGGTTCCCAGGAGCGTGCCCAGTACCCTGTAACCACCGCCAGTCCCAAAGGGAAGGAGGGCTGGGAAGTGCATCCTACCTTCCATGGAGTGATGGCCCTCTGCAGAGGCATCAGGCTGGCCATGTAATGCTCCTAAAACAAGAAAGGATAAAAATAAAAATAATTATGTAAGTTGAGGGGCCTCTTGTGGTGCCCAGAGCAGCTGTGGCTGCCCCTGGATCCCTGGCAGTGGCCAAGGCCAGGCTGGACACTGGGGCTGGGAGCAGCCTGGGACAGTGGCAGCTGTCCCTGCCATGGCAGGGGTGGCACTGGAGGGCTTTGGGGTTCCTTCCCACCCAACCCATTCCAGGGTTCCCTGCTCCTGGGTCTGTCACAGTGCTGCTCCCCTGTCCCCCCAGGTGTCCCTGCACTCACCAGAGGGATGATGAAGCTCTGGGTGAGCTCCAGGAGGTGCCTCCTCAGCAGAGCGCTCTGCACCTCTGAGGGGCGCTTCCGCTGGATGCCCTGCGAGACAGACGGTGCCACCCACGGCACAGCCACGTCACATGGGGTCACACAGTGCCACCCACGGCACAGCCACGTCACACGGGGTCACCCAGTGCCACCCATGGCACAGCCAGGTCACACAGTGCCACCCACAGCACAGCCGGGTCACACAGTGCCACCCACAGCACAGCCGGGTCACATGGGGTCACACAGTGCCACCCATGGCACAGCCAGGTCACATGGAGTCACCCAGTGTCACCCATGGCACAGCTGGGTCACACAGTGTCACCCACAGCACAGCTGGATCACACGGTGCCACCCAGTGCCACCCATGGCACTCACGGCACAGCCAGGTCACACAGTGCCACCCACGGCACAGCCGGGTCACCCAGTGTCACCCATGGTACAGCCGGGTCACCCAGGTGTCCCCTCACTGTCACACACAACCTGCAGCTCTGCAGCCAAGGGAGCCTCAAGTGCTGCCCAAAATCCACACCCCCAAATCCAAATTCCAAAACCCAGATCCCAAAGCACACACTCCACCCTCTACTCAAGTACATTAAAATTTCAAGTTTCACTACACAAAATCTGGTTTTTTCAGGCTTTTTTTTTTTTACATCAATTCTTCTCACTCGGTTTATTTTTATCACCAGGATTTAATCCTTAATATCAAGAGGAAAATCCTAAACCTGGCAGGATGAACATGTGCCAGCACGGACTAAACCACCCCAAGGTGTGAACTGTGCTCCTTTGGAGAGCTCTTGGCACAGTTTTCCCACCCAGGACAGAGTGGGAGGTGCTCACCTTCAGCAGCCTTTTTATCAGGGTTTTGTCTTTGTGCAGGAACGTTTTATAGGAAGTGTAGATTCCTAGACAGGAAAAACACAGAATCAGGGAAAAACAGGAGTTAGGGACACAGTTCCTGCTGCCAAAGGTCAGTCCTGAAGGATGCCTGAGACTGGACCCACCTGGTTTGGTGTCCAGGGTTTTCAGCTTGGCCAGTTTCTTCACCTTCACCTGCTTGGGCAGGTCTCCTGTGACACACAGGGGGACAATTCAGGCTCTGTCCCTTCCTGCTGGGACTGCACCTGGGCACACCCAGCCCTGCCCTCGCTGCCCCCCTCCCTCCACCCTCAGAGCAATCCCAGCTCCCTTCCCTGCTGGAATTCTGGAATGAGGATGTGCTAAAAACCAGCTCCTGATCCCCAGGGTTTCCTTGGCTCCCCAGTTACCAAAGGTGCTCGACAAAGCAGAGGAGGTTCCTCTCTCTCTCTCCACCTCTCTCCTCTCTCAGTTTCCTGCCAGGAAGGGCTTTTCCTCTCCTGGAAGCTCCAGGACAGCAATTCCTGCTCCCCACGCCCTGTCCCAGCTCTGTGCTCATCCTGCACATGGCCACAGCCAGAGGTGAGCTCCCGTGGCTGCTGGGCTCTTCCAGGAATGCAGTGAGGAAATCACTGCCCGGGCAGCTCCCTGCAGCCTCCAGCTGTCCTGCCAGCCCCTCAGAGCCCTGGGCCAGCTCAGCTTTCATCCTGAGCTCCCCATGGCTCCTGAGCTTCCCTGACAGACACCCTGAGCTCCCCTGACACCCTGAGCTCACCTGACAGACACCCTGAGCTCCCCTGACAGACACCCTGAGCTCACCTGACATGCGGAGCTCGCCCACCCGCAGGATGTGTGGCCAGTGCTGCAGGGTTTTGATGAAGAAGGGGTTGGTGACGCCCACGACGATGTTGGGCCTGGAAGGAGGGGACAGGCTGAGCGCTGGTGGCTCTGGGTGTCCCTCAGGCCGGTGCAGGGCGCGGGGGCACTCACGGGGCCTGGGTGCGCGTGGTGTACTCCTTGAACTCGCTGTCGTGGATGGTGAAGTAGGGACGGAAGTCACAGCAGTAACGCAGCGGGGCCAGGCAGCTGCAGGGACAGGCACGGTCACCCTGGGCATGGCACAGTCACCCCAGGCATGGCACAGTCACCCCGGGCATGGCATGGTCACCCCGGGCATGGCACAGTCACCCCGGGCACGGCACAGGGCATCCCGGGCATGGCATGGTCACCCCAGGCATGGCACGGTCACCGTGGGCATGGCAGAGTGACCCCGGGCACGGCATGGTCACCCCGGGCATGGCAGAGTCACCCTGGGCATGGCACAGGGCACCCAGGGAATGGCACGGTCACTCTGGGCATGGCACAAGGCACTCTGGGCATGGCAGAGTCACCTCAGGTATGGCACAGTCACCCTGGGTATGGCATGGTCACCCTGCTCCAGCACAGGGGACAGGGGACAGGGGACAGTCCCTGCCCTGGGGCTGTGCCCACACTGGGGCTGCCACAGCCCAGGGGCCATCGGCCTCCTGCCCCCCTGGCCACCCTGGGGTCATGTCCAGCTGCTGGCTCAGCACCCCCAGGGCCTTTCCCAGCTTTCCACCCCCCCTGCCCCAGCCTGGAGTGCTCCAGGGGCCTGGGCTGACCCCAGGGTGGCACCTGGCACTTGGCCTGGTTGAACCTCTCTGGGGAAGCTCCAGGTTTTTGGGGTTTTGTGCTAAGGCACAGCTCTGAGCTGGGGAGAGAACACTCCTCAGGGCTGGAACCATCAGGGGAGATTCCTCTGTGCTCCCCTCTATCCTTGCTGGGAAGTGAGCGCGCAATATTTGCGGTTTGTCTTGCAAAGCTTCCATGAGCAAGCTAAACCCAACCCAGGTGAGCAGCACAGAGTGGGTGTGGGAGGGAAGAGCTGCCCGAATTTGCTGTCACAGTTCCCAGTCCCTCAGACCCTGTGTGTGTTACCTGGTGAGGGCCAGGACCATCTCTGAGGACACGGTTGGGGACGGTGCCATCACCACCATGGGCTCCCCCAGCAGCATCAGCTCCCACAGCATCTGGATGTGGATCAGCACTGGCTGGAAGCACCTGGGACAATAGGAACAATGACAGGCAGAGGGTCAGTTCAGGATGGACCAGACACAGCTGTGGCCTGCAAGCCCCCCCAGGTGTGCTCCCACCTGGGAATTTGAGATCTAGGATGGGCTTTCAGCATTCCACAGGGGAATTCAGGTGCCTTCACCTGGGTTGTCACTCACTTGTTTCATACAAGTTTAAAGGAAATGCTCTTAGCAAAGTCAAGCAATCTGTGATCAGAGAGTCATGGAATGGTTTGGGTGGGAAGGGACCTCAAAGCCTATCCAGTGCCACCCCTGTCACTCTGGGGCCTCCTCTGGGCTCTCCCCAGCAGCTCCAGGTGCTGCTGCTGTGTCCCCAGGGCTGCTCTGCAGGTGGGGTCTCACCTGAGGGGGCACAGGGGCAGGGTCCCCCCTCCCCTGCTGCCCACTGGGCTCAGCCCAGCACTGGGGAGTTCTGGGCTGGATCAGGTCCAGCTCTCACCCGCAGCACCCCCAGATCCTCCTGCCAGGGCTGCTCCAGCTGCTCATGCCCAGCCTGGATCGATCCCAGGGATTGCCCTGACCCGGGTGCAGCACCTTGGACTCAGCCTTGTTAAACCTCAGGAGGTTCCCACGGACAGAAGTTGCTTTCAGTGTGTCTGAGAGGGCAGCACAGCCCCGGATTCCAGAGGATGGACACGGGAATGGCACCTCCAGTGCTGGATCTGCCTGGGACACTCCCCTGGGAGCTTTGGGCAGGAGCTGCTCCCCAGCCCAGGGGGACACAGCCCCTCCCCTGCCCCGGGGCTGTGCAGGGCACCACCCTCAGCTCAAAGCCTGCCCAGGATCCCAAAGGAGTCCCTGGAATGCAGCCGTGTTTGATTCTGCACCATCCCTGCGATTTAGGGGATGCTCCCAGCAGGGAGAGGGCAGCAGGTGGAGGGGAGAGGGTCAGGAGGAGCCTCTCACCTGAACAGATCCAGCTCATGAACGCTGGGGAGAACCAGGGGGGCTGGTAACAGGTTCTGGATGAGGAAGGGAGAAAAGGCTGTTAGTAGCTGTTAGTGAACTGTGAGGAGGTGGGAGCAGCCTGGCTGGAATTCCACCTGTGCTGACCAGCCAGCCACAGGGAACACGGGGAACAAGGCTCACACCCCAAGGTGTGCGCGGGAGCAGGGCTGGGTGCAGCACCCAATCCCAAATTAATTCCTGTGCCTACAAACTAAGGAAGATTCCCTTCTTTTCCAGATGGGAAAGGCTGCCCATGTCTGCTCCTTTATTTTCCAGGGTTTCCTGGGGTGGGAGAGCCAGGTGGGGTTAGAGATGTGGCACCAAACCAGTGTTAGTCACAGCAGAGAAAGGGGAAAGGGGAAGGAGCCCAAACCAGAGCTGAGCCGAAACACTGAAGCAAATTCAAAACAACTCAAGGGTGAAGGCAGGAGACCCAGCAGGGCCTGAATTCCCAGGAAAAGCAAGGGGAACAGTGAGTAAAGCACCCGGATTGGGTGCAGAGAGCCCTGTGGAATTGCTCCACAGGAGAGCCTGGAGTGGAACTGCTGAGACCACACCGATCCAGGGCCAAAGGGTTCCCAAAAGGATTCAGGATCCAGCTCCTCCCTCCGTGCCAGCCCCTCTCACCTCCTGGTTGCACTGCTTCACTGGGCTGGAGCCTGGCTTGTCCACCCGGGATGGGATCCTCACCTGGGTGGCAAAGAGAGCAGGGATCACGCTGGGATGGGATCGGCAGGGGAGGAACTTCCCCAGCCACCTGGTCCAGCTGGAGGGGTTGTGGGGAGTGTGGGGTGAACAGGGATTTCCCATCCAGCACCAGGGAACACAGGTCCCTTCCTGCTGGCACAGCCCAGGTACCTGGATGACAACTCCCATCACGGGCAGGTTCAGGGTCTGGCCGGGCACTGGGGGTGGCCACTGGTCGATCTCGTTGCACACTGAGGGACACAGGGAAGGGAAGAGTTTCACCTGAGGGAAAATCCAGCTCATCCTGGCATTCTGAAAGGGAATTATTCCCTGTTCCCAGCTCGCACATCCCCCTGCCTTGGGGCAAACCCAGAGCTGATAAATCAGGATGAAATGACCCAGGCAAAAAAGGCCTGATGGAGGTGCAGCAGATTCCTGGCTTTGGGAATACACTGC
The DNA here is from genome assembly GCA_013399835.1 of Leptocoma aspasia. Taxonomy (NCBI): domain Eukaryota; kingdom Metazoa; phylum Chordata; class Aves; order Passeriformes; family Nectariniidae; genus Leptocoma; species Leptocoma aspasia. Next base: position 7,889 of record VXAX01006184.1, on the reverse strand, counting down.
ATTCTTTGGGAACACCCTGCATTCCTTGGGAACACCCTGCATCCAAACTGACAGCCCCATCCCCTCCCTCCCCACAATCCCTCCTTTACACCTGGTTATCCACTTGGACAAGCAGGAAGAAGTTCTTCCCTGCTGGAATTTGCTCCAGAATTAAGCCATTTGGAGCATTCCAGCTGTTTTTCAGGAACCGCCCAATCCAGCCCCTCTATCCCAAGCTGGAATCCCTGCCCCCAGCTCACCTGCCTCCAGGCAGGGCTCCAGCTTGTCGAAGTACTCCGGAGCAATCAGCTGCAGCAGGCACTGGAACAGGTTCACGTAGGGAAGGCGGGACACCAGCACCAGGGACTGGGAATGGCACATTTGGGATCAGGACCCCCCTGACCCCAGCACTGCCAGCCCTGCACATTTCTGTACTGCTTACAGAGGGATGAACTTAAAAAAACCCAACACAAAATCCATGGAGCAGCTCTCAGGCAGCACTTTGGTGGAATTCTTGCTGCCCACCTGCTCGTGAGCCAGGATTTGGGAGAGCAAAGGCATGGGAGCATGGCCTGGCAAAAGAGCAGCTGGAGAGGGAATAAAAAATCAGTTGCTGGTGGGTTCAAAGCTCCCAAAATCCATTTCAGGTGGAGAAGCACAAAGGAACTACTCCTGAAATGGGAATTGGGCAGATGAACAAAGTCAAGGAATGCTGGGGAAGGACAAAGGAACTTGGAATAACAAATCGTGCCCAGCAAGGCCTTTTTTGTTCCAACTGGGGCTTCCTTGTGAAATAAATCCCTGTTTTCTACAACTGTCCCCACCCAGCCCCACTGGGGGTTTCGTTGTTACACTGATTCTCCTCTTCCTCTAACCATTAATGAGTGCATTAATTGGGCATGAAGGAGTCATTTAAACACCTCCCGTCCAACCCCAAACCTGGCCATTTGAATTCAAACCTCATCCAAGTGTGACAATTCCTTCCCTGAGCAATCCCACTGCTCACTGAATGGAAAACTCACTGGTTTAGTGGGGATGGAAAAACTGATGTCAGCATTAACAAGAGTCTGAAAGGAACTCCTGGAGGTGGAGGGCACAAAGCTCAGGACACTGCTGGGACTGAGATGTCCCCACAGATCAGGACAGGACAAGGGGGAACGGCCCCAGGCTGGGCCAGGGAAGGCTCAGGGTGGACACCAGCAGGAATTTCCCCATGGAAAGGGGGATCAGGCCTTGGCAGGGGCTGCCCAGGGAGGGTTGGAGTGCTCATCCCTGGAGGTGTCCAGGGAATTCCTGGAGGTGGCACTCAGGACTCTGGGCTGAGGACAAGGTGGGCATCGGGCACAGCTTGGACTGGATGGGCTGGGAGGGCTCTTCCAACCTCAGGGATCCCGGGATTCCAGACTCAGCACTGACCTTCTGGAAGTAGCCCCTCCTCATGGAGCTGTCCTTGACCTGCCGGAAGTACACGTACCCGAAATAGTGAGCGGCCTCTCGCTGCAGGGGCAGGGACAGAGAGGGGCAGGGGGACAGAGGGACAGGGAGGGACAGAGAGGGACAGAGAGGGACAGAGAGAAACAGAAGGACAGAGGGGGACAGAGAGAGACAGTGAGGGACAGCCCAGCCCCACTGTCACCAACCCCTCCTGAGCCACCCCCCTGCTCTGACACATCCCAGCATCCATCCCAGCCCTCCAAGAGAGCTTTCCATGGGGATACAGGGAAAAACACAACTGGAGCCAGGCTGGGTGGGCTGGGAATGTTCACCTGGAGAGAGGAAGATTCCAGGAAAACCCCAGAGCCCCTGGCAGGGCCTAAAGGGGCTCCAGGAGAGCTGCAGAGGGACTGGGGACAAGGCCTGGAGGGACAGGACACAGGGAATGGCTTCCCACTGCCACAGGGCAGGCATGGATGGGATATTGGGAAGGAATTCCTGCCTGGGCTGCAATTGCCAGAGCAGCTGTGGCTGCCCCTGGATCCCTGGCAGTGGCCAAGGCCAGGCTGGACACTGTCCCTGGGACAGTGGCAGGTGTGCCTGCTTCAGTTCCCTCTCCGAGCATTGCCAGGACCCCCGATTCAGTTCCCTCTCCCAAAATAACTGGGATCTCCCAAATTCAGTTCCCTCCCCCAGTGGAACTGGGGTCTCCCTAATTCTGCTCCACCTCCCAAAATAGCTGGGGGTCATCCTGGCTCAGTTCAGTTCCCTCTCCCTCTGATTCAATTCAGTCTTTGATCTCCCTGACCGAATTCCCTCTTCCAGAACAGCTTCCTCTCCCCTGATCCAGTCCCATCTTTGATCCCCCAATCCCATTCCCTGTCCCAGCAGTTCCCTGTCCCCTGATCCAGTCCCATCTTTGATCCCCCAATCCCATTCCCTGTCCCAGCAGTTCCCTGTCCCCTGATCCAGTCCCATCTTTGATCCCTCAATCCCATTCCCTGTCCCAGCAGTTCCCTGTCCCCTGATCCAGTCCCATCTTTGATCCCTCAATCCCATTCCCTGTCCCAGCAGTTCCCTGTCCCCTGATCCAGTCCCATCTTTGATCCCTCAATCCCATTCCCTGTCCCAGCAGTTCCCTGTCCCCTGATCCAGTCCCATCTTTGATCCCTCAATCCCATTCCCTGTCCCAGCAGTTCCCTGTCCCCTGATCCAGTCCCATCTTTGATCCCTCAATCCCATTCCCTGTCCCAGCAGTTCCCTGTCCCCTGATCCAGTCCCATCTTTGATCCCTCAATCCCATTCCCTGTCCCAGCAGTTCCCTGTCCCATGCTCCAGTCCCATCTTTGATCCCTCAATCCCATTCCCTGTCCCAGCAGTTCCCTGTCCCCTGATCCAGTCCCATCTTTGATCCCTCAATCCCATTCCCTGTCCCAGCAGTTCCCTGTCCCCTGATCCAGTCCCATCTTTGATCCCTCAATCCCATTCCCTGTCCCAGCAGTTCCCTGTCCCCTGATCCAGTCCCATCTTTGATCCCTCAATCCCATTCCCTGTCCCAGCAGTTCCCTGTGCTGCTCTCCCTCCTGTGAGCACAAAGGAAATTCCCGTGCTGAACTGTTCTTGTGTCACTACTCCCATGGCCAAAGGAAAGGAGGATTTTCCCCAGGGACCCCAAATCCAGGGAATCCTTGGCTGTTCCCTGGCAGGTGCCAGGACCCACCTGCAGCGTCACCGGGGCCTCCCGGTTGTACCTCCCGTCATCCTGGAACGGGGAACTCCGGGAACCCCCAGCCTGTCGCAGCCGGAAGCTGAACTGGGTGTCCCCGAGGCCACCTGGGACAGAGACAGCACAGGACACAGGGACAGCGAGCTGGGGATGGCTCCAGCAGAACAGGATGGGGCTACGGGGAAATCCAACATGGGGGAGAAACCAAAGCAGAGAAACCCGAAAGGGAGGGGAGAGGGAAAGGAAAAAAGGAAGGGGAAAAGGAAGGGAAATGGGAAGGAAAAGGGAAAGAGAACTATAGGGAAAAGCTTTTCCCTGGGAGGGTGGGGAGGGGCTGGGCTGCAATTGCCAGAGCAGCTGTGGCTGCCCCTGGATCCCTGGCAGTGGCCAAGGCCAGGCTGGACACTGGGGCTGGGAGCAGCCTGGGACAGTGGCAGCTGTCCCTGCCATGGCAGGGGTGGCACTGGAGGGGCTCTGAGGTTCCTTCCAGCCCAAACCATTCCAGGTTTCCATGAAAGTGCTGAAACCCCAGGGCCTGGCTGGATGAGCAGATTTATTTCGCATTGTCCCTTTGTGATCTATAAAAACAGGTTTGGGGACATTTCTGTTGGAAGTGTCCCCTCCCCAGCTCCTGCTCCCAAACACGGGAACGTGCCAGCTGCCACCCCGGAAACTCACCCTCCTGGCCACATTGGGAATTTCCTCGGAGCACAGGTTCCCACCCAGCAGAGCACGGGGACAATCAGCACAAGGAGGCTCTGGCTCAGCCCCAGGGTGCTTCCCGCAGTCCCCTCAGCCCTGCTGCACCCAGGGATTGTCCTTCCACCAGGGACACTTCTGTCACCCCCAGAGTCACCTACCTGAGTAGGAGTCTGGGAAGGACAGGTAGCAGATGCTCGTTTTCTGCAAAAAAACCAACACCCAGTGAGACTCCTGAGGGCTGCTCCCAAACGAGGGAGAAGGGGAATGGAGGGAGGTTACCTCCTTCTCGGTGAGCTTGAAGTCGTGGGGATACACCAGCTGTGGAGAGAGCAGAGCCTGTCAGCCCCTGTGCCCACAGCTCCACACACAACAACTCCTCCCCAGCCCCAACAGATCCCACAGGGAAACACCTGGCATGATCTAACCTGTCTGGTCTCTGTCTGGTCTCTGAACCTGTCACTGAACCCGGTTTTATTTGGATTTGGGGACAGACCCAAAGGCTCCTGGTTTAGATTTAATCTTGAGAGCTCATGGCCAAGTGAATGAACATCCTCAACTCCTCTGGGAGCATTCCAGATGTGGAAACATCTGTTCTGTCAGGACCAGGACAGGACACACAGGAGGGACAGGGTGGAAATGGAGCTGGAAAACAGCAGGTGGGTGTGGGGGGATGAGGGGTGGGGAGAGCAGCACTGCAAGGGGACACAGGAGGGTTCAACAACCATGGCTGGGACAAACCCCAGGAGGGAGGAATTCCATCAGTGCTGGACCTGATAGCCTTGGAGGGCTTCTCCAACCTGGCTCTGTGGTTCTCATAATCCATGGAGACCATGGCAGTCACAGAGTCAGGGAATCCTGGAATGGTTTGGGTGGGAAGGGACCTCAGAGCCCCTCCAGTGCCACCCCTGCCATGGCAGGGACAGCTGCCACTGTCCCAGGCTGCTCCCAGCCCCAGTGTCCAGCCTGGCCTTGGCCACTGCCAGGGATCCAGGGGCAGCCACAGCTGCTCTGGCAATTGCAGCCCAGGCAGGAATTCCTTCCCAATATCCCATCCATGCCTGCCCTCTGGCACTGGGAAGCCATTCCCTGTGTCCTGTCCCTCCAGGCCTTGTCCCCAGTCCCTCTGCAGCTCTCCTGGAGCCCCTTTAGGCCCTGGAATGTGCTGGAAGCTCTCCCTGGATCCTTCTCCTCTCCAGGTGTGCACCCCCAGCTCTCCCAGCCTGGATCCCTGGGAACTGAGGGGCTCCAGCCCTGGAGCAGCTCCAGGTGCTGCTGCTGTGTCCCAGGGCTGCTCTGCAGGTGGGGTCTCACCTGAGGGGGCACAGGGGCAGGATCCCGAGCAGAAGGATCCCATAGAGCCTCTGCTGCCCGGGAAGTGCAGGAATTGCAGCAGGGGCTGGGCTGAGCCCAGCTCCCATCTCAGCCTCGGGTTCTGCTCCCGAGGCAGCTGCTGCTCCAGCCAGAGCTCACATCAGCGCCTGACTCTCCTCTCTAGGCTATAAATAGCCCGGTGGCCCCGTGCCAGGGGCTGGAAGTTCACCCAGCCCTGACAATTCCCGCGGATCCCTTGGCAAGGGCGGCGCTCCGCCGAGCCAGCCAAATTCCCAATTAACAGCAGCGCTGATGAGCCTCGATGAGAGCTGAGCTGAGAGAGAAAAGCTACAAAACTCCTGAGGCAAAATGATCCGGGGCAGCACGGAGAGGAAAGGCTGGGATGCTGCAGTGGGAAGGGATCGGGATTGTCCCAGGGCATCGCTTCCCTGCTCCCCCTGTCCTGTGTCAGGACCCCCAACGCACTCCTGTGGTCAGGACTAATTAATCCCCACCCAAACATTTATCCCGTTCATTCCCAGGGAATCCTGGCCAGGAGTGGGAGCCCTGGACAGCCGATCCTGATCCATCAGGAGCCTGGGAATCCCAGGAATTCTGTTTTCCTCAACATCTGCTGCCTAATTCAGAGCAGGAGTTGGGACAAGGCTTCTGCTTCTCCTGCTGGATTTTGGGGGGGCTTTCTGCAAGAGAAGGGCTGGGAAATCAGGCTTTAACCTCCAGGGCTGGAATTGATGATCTCAGAGGTCTTTTCCAACCTTAATACCTCTGGGATTCCACATCTCTACTTCCCCTTCCCTTTAACTCTGATGTTTCTCTATGTTTGGGGTGCAAGGAAATCACCAAATATCCAAAAGTTCAAAACCTCAAATCCAAGCCAAAAGGAGTCCAAGTCACTACAACTTTTCAAGAGCCAAATAGAGGCAAATGAAAAGGAAATTAGGATGTGTAGAAGTCCCTGGATGTCTCCAGAGCAGCCCAGAAGGGCTTCAATCACATCCTAAAGTGTTTAGTTGATTATTTGAAGGTTGAGGGCCCAGAAACAGGAATTCCATTTAATTCCTGCCTTGATTTGGGTTCTGCTTTCCAGCAGCTTCTCCACTGTCTGTGGAAGCAGAGTCGGAATTGCTGAATTCCAGAATCTTTGGCATCTTCCTCAGTCTTTTGAGTTTCTGAATCTCTCAGAGCTGAATTTCAGAGTCCCCCTGGGTTTGTATGCCCAGACCCCCTAAACTGGTACCCCAGAACCCCCAAGCCCCCACAGCTTCTCCTGTTCCTGGCTTCCCATGTCTCATCCCTGCTCCTTCCGCTTCCCTCTCGAACAGAAATCCACAACATTTTTCCAAATGAACGGGGACAGTGGGGCTGTGTCATCCCCACTGAGATGTTCCCAGTTTCCCTAAGTCATTTCTGCCACATAAGGAACATTTCCCCACTGAAACTTATGCAGGCAAAGGGAGAAAAGGAAGAAAAAGAAGGAAAATTCCATTCTAGGGATGAACAAACAACATTGCTGCACCCCTCATCCACAAAGGCCCCTCCTCACAAAGCCAGACAGGTGAGAACCCACCTTTACACATCAAAACACAACTACAAAGCATTGAATTCGCTGTGCTAATCATTATCCCACTATCCCTCCCTCTCTTGGGTATTTCAGGCCTGGTTTTGCAGGAAAAAGGATGAAACAGGTGAAACTCGGGTCTGGAGGAGATTTTTTTATTCACTTTCAGGCTTCAGGGGAAGAAACAATCAAGTATTTGAGGCAAGGGAGCAGCAGCAAGGTGGAGTTGGTCCCTCCTGCTTCCCACTCCCTTTGGAAGCTCCAGCATTTAAAACTGGGAAGGCTCAATCCACTGAAAACCAGAGCAACCTCCCTAAAAGGGCAGAGGGAGGAGTGCCTGCCACAACCACACAAGAAATAAGAAGGAATTCGAGGTGATGCCTCAGGCTCAGGGAAATCCACACTTCCCTGCTGCCTTTCCTCAGAGCACCGGGCAGCCCCCAAGGAGCCAGCTCCCCCCAAATCCTCCTGCAGGACCAGCACTGGGATACTCCAGGGAACTGGGAACAGCTGCCCAGCCCTTCCCGTCCCAATTCCACGCTCTCCAGCCCCACGAGGGGCTCAGCTCTGCTCCAACCCAGCCAGGGAACTTCCCTTCCCTGGGAATCCTGCACAGACCCCTCCCTGCCCTGGCTGCTGGGAATTCTGGTGTCTGGTGGAATCCTGGGACAGGTTGGGTGGGAAGGGACCTCAGAGCCCCTTCAGTGCCACCCCTGCCATGGCAGGGACACCTGCCACTGTCCCAGGCTGCTCCCAGCCCCAGTGTCCAGCCTGGCCTTGGCCACTGCCAGGGATCCAGGGGCAGCCACAGCTGCTCTGGCAATTGCAGCCCAGGCAGGAATTCCTTCCCAATATCCCATCCATGCCTGCCCTCTGGCACTGGGAAGCCATTCCCTGTGTCCTGTCCCTCCAGGCCTTGTCCCCAGTCCCTCTGCAGCTCTCCTGGAGCCCCTTTAGGCCCTGCCAGGGGCTCTGAGCTCTCCCTGGATCCTTCCCTTCCCTCCCAGCCTGGCTCCCTGGGACGTGTCGCCCTGGGCAGGTTTTATTCCATGAAGAGGATCCATAAAGGTCTCTTGGATGCTGCCCTGGCCCCTCCCTGCTCTGTGCACCCCCCACCCCACAAAGATCCCACTCACCCCAAATCTCTGCTCGGGCCCC
>VXAX01006182.1:95461-107130 GCA_013399835.1 Leptocoma aspasia | reverse complement strand
TGATTTAAAAGACGCAGCGGGAGTTGGCAAAATTCACGTATCGTGGGGTTAATGTGGGTTAGAGAGGAGCTATTTGTAACACAGAGACGCTGCATTCCAAACGCGCACATCTGATTTCTTTTAATCCCAGCTCGTTTTTTGCGGCATAAATCACTTAGTTAAAATGAACAGCCAAAACAGCTGGTTTAGACATTCGTGAGACATCCAAAAATCTGCTGCTTTAGATGGCCTAACTGAGCAATGGAAAGCGCGAAGTGCAGCCCGCCTTACAAGGGAGAGGGAGATGGATCAGGTGGCCCAGAACCGGCTCCCAGCGCCACCGGGCCAGGCCGGGCGTCTCCTCCCGGCACAGAGCACGGAGCACACGGCATCCTCTCCTCCTTCCTGCCGCTCCCCGGCCGGACCACCGGTGCCACAGGCGAGCTGTGCCCGCACAGCCCCTCCGGGTACAGGCAGGTGCCCAGCACACCTGAGGGCAATTAAGAAGATTAAAGAGCAGGTAGTTTCTCCCGACGGGTCATTTGCAGTGCCTAATTGACGCGATCAGCGCAGAGGGTGTGTGGGGCGAGGGGACACAGCTGGGGCACAGGGCCGTGTCCCCGTGGCCGTGTCCCCGGGGCCGTGTCCCCGTGGCCGTGCAGTGCCCACGCTGGCTGGCTGGCACGGGGATGTGGCTCCTCACAGCCTGTGCCACCGCAGTGACCAGCTGCCCCAGCCAGGTCGCGTTCCTGCTGAGGACATGCCAAAAAGCCTTTGGGAGAGCCGGGAAAGCCAACAGCCCTTCCTCAGCCCCGTGTCCAGAGCCCTCAGCAGCGCTCCCCGGAGCCTTCCAGCAGCAGGAAGTCACCGAAGGAATTTCCGAATTAAAATGTACCCTTATTATTACTGAAGTGAATAAAACGCTGAACGGTAGTACTTGGGAAAAGGCATATGAAAATCAATTTACCCCCAGGAGCCCTTGATGCCTCTAATTCGGGGATCTGTTGCTCCATCCCATGTTTACTTCACCCATGCATTGGTGGTCACCTGCAGCACTTCTTGGCTCCAGTGTTGCAGAGAAAGCAAATTTTAAGTCCTCACAGAGACAGGCCTTCACATGATTGCTTTTTACTGCTGAGATTTTTATCTGCTTTGATAGATTAAATTATTTTTTGTTGTTGTTTGGTGTTTGTAAACATTCTATAAAACGCCTACAGCCATCTCTCTTGCTCTAGGCACTGCAAGTGAGTCTGCCGCTAAAGCCCAAGTGAAGAGAGGAAAGAGGAAGGCTCATTCCAGCCTGTGAGCCCTCTGACAATTAAATATACTGCAGAAAGGCACAGACACACTCAGGCTCCCTATTAGGGAAAACACTCATGTGCTTAGTTTTAAGCATGTGGTTAAATCCATTCTTCTTTACAAAATCTCTGAGACATAAGCACATGCCAAAGTGCATTCCTGAGTAAGGATGCTTCCCTGAACCGAGGCCATAATTCATTAAAACCCAAGGTGCATTTATCCTACTTTTTCTCTTGTGCAGGGATGTGAAAAAAGGGGAGGGGAGAAAAAAAGAAAACAAGCAAAGAATTAATTTTGATTTGAAACTGATCTATGGTGACAAGGGGCATTTGGTTTGTTGAAGTAACTGCAAGTGGGAAGTATTTCAGAAGATATCTAAGTAAATCTTTTTAAAGGGGTTTTTTCTCTCTCTCTCTCTCCCGCTTTCTTTCTTTCTTTCAGTTTTCCTCTAATTACCCATGTCTGGTAGTCTTGGATCTCAACCCCTTGTTATTTAAAATACATATTCATGGAACTATATTTTACAGTTGCACTGTTCTGGTTACAAAATAGCTTCTACTTTTCTAGGACATAATTTCATTTTGTTTAGCCAAGAATTCATTAAAGAAGCTATAAATAACCTCCTTTAAATATTTAGCCGTGAATAGAGGGTGGACTGGCATTGATGGCTTATTTTAGTACTAATGCAATATGCTTTAAAAAAAAAAAAGTCCGCATTTGAGCATGAATCAAGTTAATCATTAACACTTTCAACGTGACTCCCGGGCTGTGCTGGGAGCGGCGCTTGCCCCCTCGCAGCCGGCGCAGCAGGGCTGCACAACTTTCCCTGCAGCTCTTCCTGCAGCCAAACACAATTTGCTCTGTCTCGAGGGGGAAACCTGGCCCCCAGTTGTGGTGGGCTGCTCCCCCAGCAGTGACCCCGGCTGCCAGCCCCCCCTGCCCTCCTGCTGCCACACTTGGCCAGTGTTTTCTGCCCATGAAACCACTGTGGCTTCCCAAACTCCTAGCAGGAGAGAGAGGGGCAAGCAGAGTCCCACGGTGTGCCTCTGCTTACTTTAAGTCACCTTAGAAAAAGGAGTTCCAGCGCCTCCACCTCCCTTTCAAACACAGAGAGGAGTGTTGAGACAAGGGGAAAGGTGGTGATTCTGTTCCAAAGCCGCACCATGAGCTCATCTGCTGTGATCTGAGAGCAAAGGATCTGGGTACAAGGTGCAGTTATTTTAGGGGAAGGTGAGGAAACAGCATTATCTGCTTGCCAAGATTTGGAAAATCAGATGCTGATGGTTCTCAGGCTGCCCATTTACAAAGTCACAGTCCCTCCTCACCACTCCCAAATCTTCCTGCCTCACTTTTTAAGCTGTGGCTCAATGCTGTCAGCTGGAGAGCATCACCAGTTTAAGGTACTCCAGCTGCCCATGCCCTCTGCCATCATTTCCCCTTGTCCTTGCTCAACATACAACCCCTCTAATTGTGCTGACACAGACATGCTGAGAGATTAGGAAACTCACTAGGTTCAAAAACCCACACACTAATGAAAAAAAATTAACCCAAACTCGGTAGTTTGTTTTTAAAGCCCATCCCTGTCACCTACTATCACTCAAGGGGTGGCCCCTAACAACAAAAGCTGTGTCAGCAAAACGTGGGGATGGCAAGAAGATTGGAAGGAGCTGCTGGGCAGGGAATCCTGAAGCCAAGACTGCTGTCAGTCACGAGGAGAATACACCAAACTGTACCCTGAGTGCTGCAGTGCTGTTGCATTTTGAAATAAAGCTGAAGCATTAAGACATTTTTCCTTAGTGCTGACTCCCTCTGGGCATTCCCAAGACAATTACAGTGTTTTCTGAGTATACAAAAGAACTAGGAGATTTTGTAATCAAGAGTCTGAGTTTATGCTTCTCTCCTTAAGAGCATGCAATTTCCATGGACATTCATTAGCAGGAGGTTAAAATACAATGGCAGAAGAGAATGGACTGCTTTTATGTCCATGTGGTAGTAAACACTTCAACTTTTAGAAATGCAAGTTCAAAATAAAAACCTCTCTGTGGAGCTTCCAAATTAGTAGTAAAGCAACAAAAACCACACGAGTTTCACAGCTTTTTTACTGAAAATTTAATTTTACAAAATACCCTTTTCCATCAAAGAAACTTCCCTGCAATGTACATGAACCTGGCATTTTATAGACCTGTACAGTGAGATATCAGAGAGGTTTGAAAGAAGGAAAAAAACTTTTAGCAGACACCTAGTTGCAAAACCTACAGCAATGTGAATACAAGTGTGTCTTAAAATGCTAAAGCAAGTAATGTAATATAATTGGTGAATCTATTTGAAATGTGAAAAGTTTCCTTAAAATGGTCCATATGGTATGTAGAACATCACAGCTGGCACAAAACTGCCTGTATTTAGGTTTAAACACAAAAACAATGTATGTAAGGAACAGTTTTTGAAAAAGAACCCAAGTGCTGCTATCATAAGGCAAACATATACAAAGGTGCTGACAGCACACAGGGAAACCGACAAAATAAGATGAATGCTCAAGTGTTCAAACACTGAACTGTTTGTTTTCCTAATGCTGCCAGCAAACGTTGAGGAGATAACGGTGCCAAATTACCACAGGACACCCTGGTAACGGTGGGTGCTACGGAGAAGGCTTTATATAATCTCCAGAGAGGTGACAGCAGGCAAGAGTGCTCGTGCTTGGGCAGCACCTACTGAGTCTGCTGCATCCTGGCAGCTCTGAATTTGGAAATCCTCTTGATGGGTTCTTCTGGGGCGTCGGACGAAAGCTCCTCTGACTTGCGCTCCAGAATGGTCGGCAGCGCTGGGTGAGCGAGGAATGGGTGTGGTATTAAGGAGGGAGACAAAGGCTCCTTTTCTATGACAGTTCCAGAAAATGCCTACAACAGAAGAGAATACTCAGAATGAGCTAATAAAATGCAAATGTGAAGCTATGCCCATAAGGTCATTACCCTATATTAGCCTGATTAGAATTGTTATTTCTTCTAATCAAAAGTAAAGAAATATCCTTAAATCAATGATTGTTGCCTGCATAAGTAACCACATTGTAATTAACCCCAAAATATAGCTTGTTCAAGGATGACTGAATGAAAGACAGTATCTTAAAAGTACTACTTAATCTCACCCCTACTGCATAAATGATGTAAAAATTTGCTTCCTCACTGACACACGCTCAAGAAATAAAACAGCTGATGTAATACACAGTTTCATTTTGGGTAAGAAATGAAGAGACTTTGCAAAGTTGATGTCAGCATTTCCATCATACGTCATTTTATGACTTGGTATCTTCTAATTGCATCAAGCTGAAACACTGCATATGAACTGGCAAGCATATTTTGTTTCTTCTTTTCTCCCTACCAAATATGATCAAAAAATGGTGAAGGCAATTTATATTTAAGAGAACAGCAAACTTCCTTCCAACTATTTCTCTCTATAAAAGGCCTAATAAAAACATTTAATGTTTAAAAATTGTAATTTATACACAGACAATTATGTGACAATCCTTTTCAACTTAGCAAAGAAATGACCATGATTCTTGGAAAACAGGCAGCTCAGAACTACTTTTCATAAACATATTTAAGAACAAATCATTCCACAATGTATTGAAAACGGAGAATTCAGAATGCCCAAGGACAAGGGGAAGCAGTTCTCATCCAAGGTCTGATGCTCATGTTGGGCACAAAGGAATGCTCATCAGATTTAGTCACTATGCTTAGTTCTGCTTTTTCATAACTCAGTTACCAAGAAAAACAAAGCAAAACAAACAGGCCATTCTCTTCTTGCAGGACCTGCAAAAAAAAAAGCAGTGTTTTTTGTTTTCTGCTCCAATAGCCCAAGTGCGCCTAAAGCTGTGCCTGTACAACTCTGTTAATCTAACAAGAAGCTCATTTTCAAAAACAGGTAAGCAAAGCGCAAACTAAGTGATGGTGGTAAAATTAAAAATAAAAAAAAAAAGTTAGTGCGTTGCAAATGGTAATGGAGAAATGATGGATTTCAAACACCCACAAAAACAACCGAAAGCAAAACAACAGCATTTAGGGAAGCACATCTGACTGGAGTGTTTTGCTCCATCTCCTTCAGTTGCTTAGAAAATACATTACATTGTGGAGAATGATCATGCCAGATTCAGGTAACAGACTGACAGGTAACATCTGAAGCATAATAGATGTTTTAAAAAAATATAGGAAATATATTCCAGAAAGTATACAATGTGGAGTGCTAACTCCACAGATAAATTTTCCATCATGAATCTTCACATCCTGCCTGGATTCATCTGTAGCTGTTTGCATGAAAAATGGTGACAAACAATAGCTTTCATTTCTTGTCAAAAATAATTTTTGTAAAAATAGTGTTTTCATTGAACTTGTCCATTGCATTGGGAAGTACTGAAAACTCAAGTTTTATCTTGTTTGAAAAAATTAGTGTTAAGTTCTTACAAAACAGAAATGAATACGCTATGCCACGAATTTCTACATTTAATTCTTGTATTCACCCAGTCACTAAGCAACTGTACATCTTCCTTTACATCGTACAGTCTTTCTTTTATGATGAAGGCCTGAACTTTCCAAACACACATAAACAGATTTGTCTGGGATCACTAATGGCCTAGTCTGGAATAGGATAACTAAGGGTGCAATGCTTCCTTCCACCAGGTAATTTCTCTGCTATGGGCACACTGAAATAGTAACTCAGCTAGTATCTGTGTGTTTTAAACTTGAAACACTCCTTGGAAATTAGCTGTCTAGTAGTGCAAGACAGGTTAGAGAATCACCTCTTCCCTTTCATGAGTTACAATGTACAGATTTCCCTTTTTTTGTCTAAAATCCTGCTGTCTGTCCTGCAGTGAAATGGTCAGGATGACCCAGCACACAGGACACTGGTTCCAGTAACACCAGTGAGTGACCACTTTGCTGGATCTTTATGGAAGAGCTTGAAGTCTTGGCGGAGCCACGTGAGCAGCTCCTCCCCTCTGCCCCTAGGATGTGTGTGACAGAGGCCTGTCACCTGGTATGTCCTTCTGAAGCAAACTAGGTATGAGTTAGAAAATTATTTTAAAGAAATCAAACTGATGGTATAGGCAACTACAGTCATTAGATTTCTCATTTTTATCCCTGCCAACAATCAATAATGAATTAAAAACTGTACCTCGGTTGTCCCTGAAGAGAGAGGAAGCTTTTTCGGTAGCTGCTGCTGCCCCTCCCCCTCCTCTTCCTCCAGGATGCCTTCGCTGTTGTCACTCTGAGTGGCTTCATCCCAGCTAACACTCCTCTGAACTCCTCGTCTGTCATCAAACTCAGCAGCACTGTTCTCACTGGTATCGCTACAAACACTGTTCTCCCTGCTTCGAGACTTCAAAATTGATTTACGAGGGACATATTCTCCATTCACAACATCAACAAAGACTCTATAAAGGAAAATGTTAGCTTTAATAAACCATTTCAGGATCAGATGACAAATTTACAGTGATCTTGCTTTGTCTTTTGTACAAATTAATTATGATGTGCTTTCCCAACTTTTTCACTGCAGAATGACAATACTGTACCTTCAGAGGCACTTTATTTACCAATGTGCAAGAATCAATTCTGCAGAGTGAATGCTGTTAAGCCCTTTATTCAAGCATTAAGTTGGTACTTATTTTCAGCAGAAAATGCATAGCTCTTTGAAAAATGTAAGAAAATAGAAAGGTACAAGTTAGAAAAAGTTAGAAAAAAGGTAAACTAAATGATGATCGGGGTTGTTTCTGTAAAGAGAATCAGATCACAATCTGGGAATGTTTTCTAGAGTTAAGTCCTTGTCAAATGTAGAATACAAAAACAAATACTTGAAACATTCATTGCACATGGAAAGGATGGAGCTTTTTCCTGACAAGTGTCATAATCTGCTTTCAATTAGAAACAAAATTTTAAAAATCAGCTTTTAAGATCAGATCAACAGGAAGACACTTTTCAAGTATTAACAGACTGTGAACTGACGAAGATGGCTCTTGTGCTCCCTCTCCATGACTTGAGAAAGTCAAGGGTGGGTGGAGGAGAATGAGAAGACAATGCCAGTTTTATCACACTCATAAAGGAGGAGCCCAATGACTGGATGAGTTTTAAGGGTGTTACTTGTTTCTAACAGCTTTATTCATCAGGCACTTATGGAAATACATCTCTACAGAAGATGGAGTTTGCAGAGCTCAGAGAGAGGAGCACAAAAGAATCTTTTGCTCATCTTCAGCCCCAGCAGCTGCAATTACAGGACATGGTTTCACTTTTTGCACTTTGTGACACATTTAACATATTTAGGTACCCAAATACACAGACAGAGTGGGATTTTCACTGCCACTTAATCAACCAATCCAACGGGTGTCTATCTTTACAGACCTAAATACTTGTTTTAACTATCCTGTTAAAACCTTAGTGTTTTGTACAGCCCCTAAGCCCAGCACTGTTTTTCAAGCTCTCTGTGTGTGGGTGTCCCACAGGTGAGCAGTAGTTTTTATGGAGAACACAGAAAGTGACAGACTGAGGCCAGGGAGAGGGAATGCAAGAGAAACTATGCAAGCAAAGAGCTGAGTATGTTTTGAAGACACTGAAGGGAAGAGACGGAGTCCAGCAAATCAATAACCAGGAAAGCAGGACTATTAAAAGTGGCAGATCTGGTCAGTTCTGTTTGAAAACAAGCACAGAAAAAAATGGCACGGAATTAACCAGAACACATAACATAATGCTGCATTCCTTTCTGAGGATGGTATGTACGGGCAAATTTACCTCCATTTCAGAAGCTCTGAAAAATCAGGTAAATGAAGAATTACTATTTGGAAAAGGAAGTGTTAAGCTCAGAAATATTTTATGGATATGAAAGCACAACCATGCAGAAGGCACAAACTTTCATTTTTAAGCAGTAAATTCAGTTCCAGCTGTTTCTTTCAGGAAACTGTAAGAACACACACTCTAGGTGGACAGGAATGAAAGGAGAAGGTCTGCTCAGGGGAAAGCTGCACCGTAAATTACCCACCGGTAAATGTCTGCTGGGGTTTTGATGTTGGGCAGCTCTGGAGTTGCGTGGCCATTGCCACTGCTGTTCCTCCTTTTACGCCTGGCCTCTTCTTTCTTCTCACTGAATTTCAAAGTAGTATTTTTTCCTGTGTTTATTCTTACCTGAAAATTGAACACAAATGATGGTCTAGACCATAAAATCAACAATCACCAGGCTGCAGATCAACTGACTCCTGACGTTCTCTTACCCAAGCAGTTGGGGACTAGGAAGCATTAGGTAAGCTAAACAAATGTATGAATGGTAACATTCATAGTGTGCACTGTTTATTCTCTACCATTTGCACTAGGCTGGGGCATTTCTTTGCCCTAACGTGCACATATTTTGCATATAAAATATGACAGTCTGCTTATTCAAGCTCTGCTCAACAGCTGAGCTGTTCAAAGGTCAGTTTCAAGGCAAGTAAGAAATCATTTAAAAAACTCCTAGACAGGATACTGCCTTTTACAACAGCCAGAAGCCAAAACAGCAAGGTAGACATTTGAAGATCATTTTTTTTAATACCATATTTAGGATGGCAGGATCTAAACAGTGGGTTTTTAATAATTTGAAAAAAACCCGAATGTCACCTCCAGCTAGCATTCTACTACATCCACAGATTTAAAATTTTCAGGTTTAGATATGGCATATATATTTTATGTAATCTCTTGAGCAAAAGATAAAAATTAAATAAAGTACAAACCCTTTTAGGTTCCACAGTGTGAGAGAAAAAAATAGTTGGAACACAGTTTTCTCCAACATCTCTGTCATCTTCATCATCGCTGTGATAGTAAGTCGAGCCATTAATGTGGCCCATAAACAAGTCTGAATTTGCAAATTCTTTATAGAAGTTGCCCTGAGTAATACAGTCCTCTGCCCTACACATCCCATTCACATCTGTGTCCTTATCCTCCTTCTCCTCTTCAGAAGAGGTTGCATCTTCTCCATTTGTCTCAACTGTATCAGGCATCCTATGGAATGAAAAATATCTACATGAATAGAGGCAAGTCGTGCTCTTCAGAGACACAAACATACAAAATAATGAACTCGCCTGTATGTAACTTTCTTTACCCAGGTGCTGGATTTTTAGACAGACTGCAACTTCTTTGTGCCCTCTAACAATGACTGTGTCCTTCCCACACCAACTGGAAATACCAAAACTGTGACATCATGGCTAACAACCCATGTATTGCCTGCTGATCGGAATAGATCTAAGCATGTCACTGAGCATTAAATGTATAACTCCTACATGGAAAACTATGGATTTTCACAGCCTGTGGGAAATGAGTTTCACTTCCCCTTCTTCATCTTAAAGAAAAAAAACCAGAAGGCTGGACTGTTGTGGTTGCACAGAGGCAGATTTTAGGAGCTCTGGCGTTGCAGCGCGTGCTTTGTTCATGTCCCACCCTTCTTCCACCTATTGTAATTTTAACTCCATCTGTGTGATCAGCTATTTGCCCTGCTGGTGAGACCCTCTGTGTACCAACAGCCTCACTCTCACAGCTCCCTGAACTCCAGTCCTGCCTGTGCCACAGCAGCCCTGTACCTGTCAAGTTCACCAAGGATCTCTTCTTGTCTCTCGAGCTCTTCTAAGCGGGCCCACAGTTCCTCCTCTGACTGAAAACGGCCCATTGGTTTTGTATCATTTCCATTTGCTGGAAAATCTACCTCAAAAACATTTGATACTTTTGGCTTTGAATGAGGTCGGTGAGCAGTTCGGTATTTTCCTGTGTAATAAAAAATAAGATACAATTACTAAGGCAGTCGACTGACTGAAAAATGCAACAAAAAAACCCAACAAAAAACATTTGAGGGGTGGGAAAAAACCCACAAAGGAACTAAGGAATATGGGCAGAACATTTTCCATTTCAAATTATTGTTTAACTGTTTAAGTGAAACTGTCAATGAACCAGAGCACAAGCACAGGGTAATAGTCTCCGGATGGTACAGAAATACCAAGGCAAAGCAGAGATGTTTATTTACAAAGCAGGAGACACTGATCCTGTGACAGTTTTATTACAATGTGGGGTTTTTTACCTCTTGTGCCAAACAGTAGATTTTGATTTGATCTGATAGATACCAACATGTGAATGTGGCATTTGCTCACTGTCCCATTAACAGCAGGTTTTATTAACTGGGAAAACAAACCTGGTTTGTATTTTAGCTCATTTCTAACAGTCACATTTAAAGAGCAGAGTCTTTTTTTAAATTTACAATTAAGACCATTAAAATTTATCTCCAGAGTTACCTGGAAAATCTGATCAAAATCTAGTCATTATCAATCATTTATTTAGTGAAAAAGACCCACTCTAAAAATCATACGAAGACCTGCCTTTCGGAAATAATAAATATAAACCCCATTTAAAGCCGCAGAGGTGACCTGAGATACACACTTGTGAGCAAATGGTAGTCAGTGACAAGTTCTGCTGGCGTTTAAAAGCCTTGCTCTCTGGTAAAACAGTGCATCCATTGAGGATGGGGAATACCTTTTCCTGTTTGAGTGCTGTCTGGCACATAGGGAACAAATCCTAATGTTTCAGCCCTGTCTGGGTGAAGGGCAGGCCGTGTGTTTAACCCCTCTTCCCCGAGATCAGCACTGCCAGGGGCACTGCCTGTTCCTGAGAGCTCCCAGGCAGGCTCCCAAGGGAAGCTCCCTGCCCTCTGCCCACCACCACCCACATAGCTCCTGCACTTCTTCCCAGGAAGGAGGACCCATCCCTTTCCATCATTGCCACAAATGCAGTGGGACCTCAGTGGCTCTGTGGGTCTTTATGAAACTGCTTTGTGATTCCAATCAACACTAATACAATATCTTCATTACTCAGCATCCTTTGTGTTTTAAAATCTCTATTAACCAACTGTGCTGCCATTTTTTTTGAATTTTAAGAACTCATGGCTTAAAGATATCCTTATTCAAATACGACAGCTTATACTTTAATCCTGAGTTAAATACAAATTCAACAGCAACATTAAAAAGCAAACAGGTGACTGTAAGTAATGCTGGAATGTGTCCCCTACTCTTCCATGGGATAGCACTTTTCATCACCTCGTTAAGAAAAGGCTGAAATGTGTTTTAGTGAGATTTGAATATAAATTGAGGTAAGCCAAGCAATCAGAGCAACTTGTGAGGATTTCATTTGCTATAATTACAAAATTAATAAATAAAATTGGGAGGATTAGTTAACAATCTATTTCAATTTGATTGTCAATTTGTGCCCTCCCAGTTTCTGTTACCCTTCAGTATTAACCACTGACTTGACTACCAAGGTGAGCACATGGCTTCCTGAACACCAGCAAGTGCTTGAACATGCCAGTGATTCTCCCTCCTAATTCAACACAGCTTCTGCCAGTTAGGAAAC
>VXAX01006182.1:52961-90461 GCA_013399835.1 Leptocoma aspasia | reverse complement strand
CTCCCTTATGAACAGGCTGCACATAGCCTTCTATTAATGTTACCCATAATATTCCCAAAAAGTTATCCAAGGAGGCAAGTAAAAGTGCATTATCACAAGTCAAAAAGCTGACTTGTGAGGTCAATGTAAAAAAAAGTAAGAGCTGTCTTTTTCCAGTAGATGTTTAAATAAAATAAGAACCAGGTGGAGAGTCTGTTTTAGCGTGACAAAATTAAGACTGGTATTTGAAACTTACTGTTAAAAATCCTTTGAAACGTCACTCCTGTTACTGTGTTCAAACATTTCTCTTCTGATGGACAAGTAAAATATGCTCATGCCCTAATAACTGTACTTTCAACACCCAGCAGAAGGCAGACAGCTCTTCTGTCTGGGCAACTACGCTTCACTGCAATTTTGCAAACCTACTTTAACAACTACCCAGTTCTCAGACATTAGTTCATTTGAGACATTGCTTTCTATATCCTCTTGTGCCAATTAAATAATGAACCCTTTCAACAGCAATTTATAAAATATTAAAAACTGAAGTTTCACTTTTACCTTAAAGTTATCATAAAAAACAAACTAATTTGCAGAAGAAGAAGGTCATAACCGCCTGAAAAGGAAACACAGCTTTGCTAAGACTTAAGAATTGGGGGAAGAGGGCACAATTAAAGCCTTATACTAATAATATTAATAGACTTGCACTCTTTGTTCAACTCAAAACTAATACAAATGCAAATTTTCAGGAGGGAAGACTTACTACATAAATTAGTTTCAACTGAGGATCTCTAAGACCTTGCACCTACTGGTCCTATATACCCTGAAGGAGCTAAAAGCCTTTGTGAAGAAGTAAGCTGATTTTCTATTTTAAAATTCCTTTCTGGAATCATTAAAGCAATACAGAAGATGTCTCATACAATACTACGAAGGAGGCAAAGAGATCATCTCTAACACAGGGTCATCAAAGTCACACTCCAAGAAACTTTTTTAAGCTAGCTCCTGCCTCAGCACAGCTTCTCTCCATTAATGAAACTCATGTGAACACCAGTACTGCAGCACATGAAATACCTCATACACCCTAATTATTTATTTTCACAGTACACAAGTATAGCAGAGCACCCTGCTCTTCCCATTCTACAGAGGGAAGACAACTGCAAAGTATTCCAGCTTAAAAAATTATTTTCAGAGTATTTCTATATATTTTTACTCTTAACTCACTTTTTGCCGTTAATTTTAGTATTTAATTAATATCTTGCTGGTCTTGGGGCTAATCCTAGAAAGTTTTAAGTACATACACAGCTACTCCCCATACAGTTTTCTGGCAATGTACACAGTTGTAAATGTTTCAGAGATTGCATTTCTTATAATGATAGGCCTTTCAGATAAGGATGTATGAGAATATAATAATAACCACAAAATTATTACAAAATGCATCTAATCAGACAAAATGAGTTTGTACTTGTACTTAAAAATTAAACCTACTTATTGACTCACTTCTTACAAACAGGTTCTTATCCCTCCTCCCCTCCACACACACAGGAGAGGGAATTATGCATAAAACAGTCAAGGCAAAACACAACTACCACCAAGTGTGTGAGATTACTCTCACAGTTTTATAATATTCAGTATTGTATGCTTTTCTCCCTGTTGATATTTCACACTGTCTCAAATACAATTGCTTAAAAAATGTATTACTTGCAGTAAATAGTTTAGAAAGAAATTTACGCATTTTGGAAAAGGCTACTCAAGCAAAGTCCATCCTTTCCCACAAGGAGCACTAAGACAAAGCTCAGACTTTTAAAAGCATTAGCCTTTAAACCACACAGCAAGCTATGTGTCAAACGTGCAGTCATTCGCCATTCCTCAGGCTGTTTCTAAGAAATAGCTTAAGATTCTTCTCTGAAAAAAGCCATGCATTTGCATTGCCTTTTGGATGAAATATCACTTCTAAAAAAGTATGTGATGTCTCGAGCAGTGCCAACACAGACCCAGCAGAGGACACAGCTCCTTCCACGTGCAGTCAGGGTCCTGCTCCCCTCACACGACTCCTTCGTCCCCCATCAGAGAGAGCAGCTTTTAGTATCAGTTAATTCACATCAACATCATCCACAGCTTTTTTGGTGTCAAACACACCCTCCAGATAAAAGAGAGGTAGTGATAGTTTTTCTACAAAACGCTCCCATGGCTGCCTTCAGCTCCTGAACGTATTCCCAGTATGCACCAGCATATACATAGCTGGGATCAATTTTCCTCTGGTTTTTATTTTACATTCATAGTAAATGTGATCCTGAGTTGTTTCTGCACCACCATGAATGTCTCACTCCTTGCCTGCATATCTAAATATTGTTCAGCAGCCATCTAGGTTATGCTGCTGCTGCGGCACCAGGCTGTGATGCTGCTTCCCAGACAGGTGCACGCTGGCTTGCTCCGTTAGGTGAGGACACGGAGCAGTTACACAGTATTTTATTTTAAAAGGCTGTACAAGCATTAACTAATCTGCCCAGTGCCCTGCAAGGGAGGTGAGTATAACTCTCTCCTATTTCACAGATGAAGAAACAGACAGTTTAAGTGATTTGCCCCAGGCCACACAGTGCAGCAGCAGACAGCTGGGATTACCGTGAGGCTGCGGCCCCAGCCAGTCTGCTGGGCTGCTCACACCTCCCCTGCCAGAGGAAAACCAAGGTTCCTGCCTGGCCAAAGCAGAGACCTTCCCTTGGTCAGGCCCCTCAGCAAAGAAGGGGTCTCCTGGAAAAAGGCTCATGCACCTAACTGCAGGGCAAGCTCAGGGTCTTGTGTTCTGAACTTGCCACGGCACAGTCTAAAAGCCTCCAACGGAATTCACTGGATTTTGAAACACACAAGAACTACCGAGGAACAAGTCACTACAAACTACAGGGGTTTTTATTAATTGAGACCCCCATAAAAACACTGGTAGAATAAGAGAGGCTCCACAGTCTCCTCCTCTTACTACCCCGTGGTTTAAGCTTCTTAGAGCCTTTTAAGACGGATTGAACCAGAGGCTGTTGTCCAACTTTGTCACATCCAATAATCTGAGCAAAGTCTGACATGGCTTTCAGGTGAACCCGTGTAGTTCCTACTTAGATGTCTCAGCTAAACCACTTGGAAAGACAGTTCAGTGCCACAGCCCCCCAGAGCCTCTAGGACTGTTCTCCTGGATCCCCAAAAGGAAAAGGTATTTGAACCAGAAATCATGAAAAGTAGATTTCCTCTGCACAGCAGCTTTTCATATTTACAGGCAGCAAGATTTCTTTACATTTAGATCATTCTTTCCCAGCTCCTTTATTAGTCTGAAAGGACTTGACTGGATTTCCTTATACCATGATTAGTCATTTTTAAGAAGCAGCCCTCTGCTTGCTACAAATACACTGGTAGAGGAAAAAAATAATTGGGGAACACATTTCATATTGTTGAAATGAAGTCCAGCGAAGCCAGATTTTACATGACATGACAACGTACTAATGCCAAACTGACACAAATTCTCATCTACGCGTTTTGGCTTTAATGGGTTAATTAGCTTGGCTGGATACAAATTTTAATTATCTGAGTTTGACATTAATGTCCTTGGAGTGTTGTCTATAAGGATTTGGGGAATCATAGACATTATTTTAGTTACTTCTGGAAACTGTGTGTTACACTGGGATTTAAATAGTAAGAACAGACAAGAATAGTGAGAACAGGTTGATCTATTTTGAAACGTCAGACTTTGTGAAACAGGACAAACTGAAACAAAGCTGAAGCCTAATGTACCTGGTCTTCAGGGGAGTCTCATAGATATAACATAGGAAATAATCTCCTTTGAGGATAGGTAACAGGACAGAAATTTTAGATTAAGTGTAACGAAGAATTCTGTAAGCAATTGAGATTTAGAGTAAAGATCTTCTTGCTGCCTAACACAGTTTCTCATGTAGAAGATAACCAGTCTTAAACACAGTTATTTATACACAGAGTGTTGATACAGGCCAGAACAGTTCTATCTCAATTGACTGAGACACCTATCTCAGTTACTGACAGTGGCTGAGTTCCTCCAGTGCGAGAACCCGGAGGTACAACCTGAAGGCAGAACTTCAGTAGTTCATACTCTCACCACGGAAATTTTAAGTGCATTACTTATTTTCTTACTTTTAGGGTCTGCATAAGTAGATCAATCACCTGACGATTTTTTAATGTATTTTCAATAAATATATATTTAATCAGCAACAGAATTTTTTGTAGCAAATACTTTTCCAACAAACTATCACAGGTTACTTGAAACAAGTAACAAAAAAGAAAGCAGTATCTACTACAAGCTTTTCAAAACACCCTTCTCTGTTCTTCTGTTCTTTTCTGTTCACTTTTCTAGAAATGCATTTAAGAGTGAAAAGAGAATCCTAATGACTTTTTGTATAAACAGATTTAAGCTCTCTTTTTGCTTGCAACAAGACATGCAAATTCATTCCTTATAAAAGCAATTGCACCAGTTCTTTAAAATGCAATCCAACCCTTTGTGTAGTAACTTTTCACCCTTTAAAGACAATCTTTATTCTGTTTTCCATGTTCCCTTGGTACCAAAACCAAAGTCATTTGGATTTTCTTCTGTAAAAATCTGTACAGGCAATTTGGCTTTAGGAACACTAAGTAAATGCAATGCATTTCTCTTTTAGGTTCACACACCTATGTAATTGCTAGAATTATCTGAATACATTTAAATTCCTCCTAAAAGAAGGAGGGTGGCATTCAGACAACTCCTCTGTTGCCCAGTAAGAATCATAAAAAAGGTAAGGGCTTATTTGAATCACAGTATGGAACTTACAGAAAGGAGTCTATTCTCCTTACTTTGTTCCAGTGTGTTCTGGTTAAAATACCCAGACTGTGGTCCTGTGAGAAGCCAAACACCTCCTGGGAACTGCAGAGCAAATTTAGAGCACTTAGCACTGCATCGAATCAGCTCCTAACTTAACAAGGGTAAGGAAGGAACTGAGGGAGGTTATCAAACTATGAAGTGATAATCGCAAAAAATTGTAAAAAAAAGTTTAAAAGCACAGCAGAACAGAATTCTCTGCTGTGCAGAAAAAGAGCAGAAAAATATATATTTTAAAATACAAAAAAGCAAAAGCTGAATCTTTTTGTAGCATTGCCTGCACTTTTTGTTCTTAACCCCAAAAACTGCGAGTAGACGAGTTAGTGTTACATTATTTAGAATATCAGGGAAGATATTTTTACCCTGGGATAAAACATTAAAACCTCTAAAGGCCTCACTCATTCACAGATGGGAAATGGAAAGCCTTCCTATCACGTACTTTGGAGACAAAACCTTTTTTTCTGGAAATGCTGATAAGGAACAAATTCAAACTGGTCCTCATCCACCCGGATCATCTCATTAAAACAATGGTATCTTTTAAACCCTGTATCCTGAGCTATCGGTCAATTTTGATTGACACAAATATTTGTATTAGGGGTTACACACTGCAATTTACAATTGGGGACTATCACAATACTGTATGTTAATGTAATCAGTATTTTCATTTCATGAATTCATTTGCAGCATGACACTGCAAGGGTATTCTTACATATACTGAAGACACAATTGCTAAGTAGTTCAACAATTCTCCTTTAAGTGGGATTTTTTTTTATCTGATAAATTTTTAACACAATAAAACCACTCCTAGTTCTGTGTGCATGCTTTAATTTCCCACCTTTTAAAATGTTTAGACACTTGGAATACCTAGCATACTGAATTAATCCACAAATATTTACAAGAAAAATCTATTTAATTTCTTTCTATAGTAACTACCACAGGGACTATTGTAATGAAAAATTTCCCATCTTAAAGAATTAATGCGATTACTGATATAGAGAAGAAATGTAATTTATATCATCACAAACACGTAAAAGATATAATCCCATATTCACAAAAAGAATCTTTATTCCCTCTTTGAATTCTGAGACAATACAGTCTTGCCTTGAGGAGAACAGAAATATTATGAAGTACCTTAAGCAAGATAATTGTAGGAGAAAAAAAGTACAATTGCATTATTGTTGTGCTAAACTGTGACATACTTAAAAAGCTAATTTCTTTTATTTTAATGGAATTTGGTGTGCATATCCTTTAATCTGCTTCACTATTTCTTCACATTTTTACACACAAACACATGTGTGAAGTGTTTGCCATTATCTGTATTACCTGGTTTAACGAACTGCAATGAATTTAAAACAATTAAAAACATACTTGGCAATTCTATAAACTTCACTCTATTTATTAACTATTTTGGAACTAACTAAATACCTAAAATGTCACAAAAATGCATAGCAAATTAAAGACCTACTGCAACTCAAATATTATTCAAGAAGACACAATCAATATTTGATGAAAAAGTAACATTTGACATGAGTGACTGTCCCAAATTTTACCAAATACATCTCAACCAATCACAGTGCTGAACAATTTGCATCTAAATCAAAAGCTAAGCAAACAGAAATGTATCCCCAAAATAGGGCTTTCTACAGCTATGTCAGCTAAAGTGCATTTAAAATTCAGTACAGTCACCCTTCAATTACTCCTTTCAATTAAATAAATTTTAACCAAGAAATTAATCTACTGTGGCTGGGCATTTCTCTATTCCACAGAAGCAAACATTTTTTCACTCATTCTCTTTTAAAAAGCAAATTTAACAAAACTACTAAGACAAAAAGGATGACCTAATTAGTACTAA
The DNA here is from genome assembly GCA_013399835.1 of Leptocoma aspasia. Taxonomy (NCBI): domain Eukaryota; kingdom Metazoa; phylum Chordata; class Aves; order Passeriformes; family Nectariniidae; genus Leptocoma; species Leptocoma aspasia. The sequence continues at coordinate 83,772 of VXAX01006182.1, read as the reverse complement.
GTAATATTTAAAGCTTTTATATATAGTACACTCTTATTGCTACCCCTAACTTCCAAGGCTTTATACTCACTGATATTGTTTGATTTATATGGCACTACTGCTGCTTTAGCATGCAGATTCACATCCTCCATTCTTGTATGCACCCAACATACACAGAAGGAGTCAAACTGTAAAGAAAATGTCCTGTGAGCTTTGATTAAATTACCTGTAAGGCACTGGGGTGCTCCAGGGCCAGCAGGGACAGCCCTGGTGACCAGAGGTCTCCAACACACTGACCCACACATGAGCCAAAGGCAAGAAGGAAAACTCCCCAGAACCAGCAAGGAAGAACACTCAAAACTGCTCTAGGAATCTCTCACCCTTTTCTCCCTGACAGACAGTCCCCCTAGAAAACTTGAACCCTGAACAGATGCTCTCCCACTCCTCACCATGCAGCAGAGTGAGACACGAGAGACGACATGCAATGAAAATGTCTTGTATTTATCTCCTTACAGTCCTAACTCCTGTTAAAGCACTGAATTACTAGGGCTGTACTAATTACGTTTGTTTCAGTTACCTGAACAGATCTGACCAGCTAGTTATGAAAAAAACACCCATCTAAATTAAACAAGAGTAATATTGGAGAAAAAAATGTAGGTCACTAAAGAAACAAACCATCAACAAATACAGACAGGTTTATTTCAGCATGAGTCTCTCTTTGCTCTGTTCAGACCCCAATTCCTATATATCAAAGCCTTTAAGTACACACTGGCCTTTAACACATGCTTTAAAAAGCTTTGCCCTGTTAGGACCTTCTGCGTGGCACGCAGGACATTGGGGGCTGCTGGCAGTGTAATCCCCTGCAGTGAGCCTGCCCTCCTTTTCCAGTGTGTGTGACCTACTCTTGGAATTTATGTCCAAAACAAAAATATTATGTACAAAAAATCAAATCACGTTGTGTCAATGTGATGATAACACCCAATACACAGCACCCTGTAACCTACGCTCCCAAAACACCACCAAAAGCAGAAGTCACTCCTATGAAAGTAACTACAGTGCAATAAACACACAAAAGAGACTTTCAACTAATACCTGCCAAACATCAGTCTTGCAAATCTGTGCCACAAGCAGCCAATTAGTATTACATAGCAATGGCCTACAGGTCTTTTAACTTTTTTCCTTAGAACAAACTAATAAAATCTCTAACATTCTCTAAGTTGCATTCATTCAGCATGAAAATGGTTTAAAGAGTTTAAGTCAGTTGTATTTTTTAAGGGACGAAAGTGTATCCAGGAAAGAAGTAACCTTTTTTCAGAATCATATGTACTAATATGTTTTTACCATCTAAAACTGAGAACAGTCCTTAAAAAAAAAAGTTTTTAGTTAATACCAGTGTTTTGGAGCCTCCCACTGGCAGCCATCACACAGCTGAAGTGAACTATCAGCTGAATGAAGGGTTTATATCCAGCATCAATGACTATTTTGCTTTGAAAGAAATTAGTATTTCTGAGTTCGTATTTTAAATGCAATTTAAAAGATCATAAAGGAAAGAATCCAGCATTTATTGTGTGTCTCCCAGCAGACTACTTAATGTTCAAACACCTACTGTGCAAAGGTCAAATGATTTCACTGAATGTAACAGTGACAAAAGTATTCTGCAGCACTGAAAAAATATCAGATGATCAAAGAAAAAGATCTGGACCTGAGATCTCACAAGAGTCACAATAAATAATGTAGATTCAGTTCAGTAAGAAAGAAAATTGCAAAGTTGTGTCAGGAGAACTGGATTAAGAAAGATAATAGGTAAAATACAAATTACATACTTTTGGCAATGCTCTTCATAAAGGAGTATTTTAAAGTAATAGAGCAAATGAATTTTCATAAAAAAAACCTCAACTCTTTTTACATAAATACTGCCTGCACAGAATTGGAAAAAAAAGCTTATTCAGATGGGGAACCTCTAGGGTATTCTGCTGCAGGCAGCAACATGGATAGCTGCAGTCAAACAAAAATCCAGTGTAAATAGTTGTGGTAATTGTAATATACACAGGGCAAAGCTGCAGTGAGCACCCACTGAGGAACAGGACAGGTTACAGATAAAGCAGTATGAAAAAAATCTACTCAAATGCTTGTCTGAAGCAAACAACAAAGGCCAATAGGCACCAATTGATTTTCCATTTTGTTATGCTTTTTCTTCCTTGACATTTACATCAAATATTTTAGGTTCTCCTTCTTTCTAACATAAAGAAGTTCCAAAGTGCACCATGCACAGCTCTTGCTCTGGTCCTGGCTCTTCAAAGCCAGGATCTCAACAGCAGCTACAAAGAGCTGGAAACCAACCCAGGAACTGCCTATCTGCCCCTGTGATGTGTTTCTATGTAAGATGAATTTGGTGGTGATCAACTGCACTGGATCTGGGGAGATCCAGGGAACCACTCCACACCAGAGGAACGTCAAGGGCAGGAGGCAGAAATGCAAATGAGCAAAAAGTATGCGTAGAGAGAGGGGAAAAAAATTGAAAAACTGCATTGGAAAAAAAAAGCACCACCAAAACACAAGGCAGCAAAGAAATAAGAAACAAGACAAGAGAACAAAATATAGTGAATAAGGTAATTAAGAGCAAAAGCACAAGGCAGTGTCCACTTCTCTTTCTGGAAGAGAACACAGCATTTGTTACGTTAAAAAAAAAGTGAAAGGGGGTTTTTAGTTAGGTTTCTTTTTCTAATTAGACATATTCAATCAAGCCTCAAGCAAGGATGGAAGATAAGGTGCTAAACTAATATTACACCTGCACAGGACTTCTGTTTGTGAGCTCCCAAAACAAAAAAAAAAAAAACACAGCAAAGATATCACTAATTTTATATACTAATACAAGGTATGTAATTTTAACTATTAAATTATGTTCAGAAACATACATACGTTTTTTTCTGTGCTCAACCAGCTCAACAGCCTGCTTTGCTGAGCATTTTGAGAACCAGTTGTCCCCCAGCAGAACAGTGATCTCATTAGTGTGGACAAGCTTTCCTGGCATGAAAGCAAGAGGACCAAAAGGTACCTGTCAAAGACACAGACATCACTAATGAAAATAAAACTTAGGCAGTCTTACATGTCTTAAGTTTTTTTAAAAAGCAAAACACAGACTTTAGAAAAATAAAAATTCTACAGCAGCTATTTAGTGAATAACCCATCATAAATATTCAAATTACCAGATCCATTTGAATTTAGTATTATACTTACCAAATTTGAAAACTTGAAATTTCACCAGACAACTTGTTTTGTGAAACAGAACTACAGTACAGCTGATGCTCACTTGGAAAACAAATTCACTTCATCTGAACATATGAACATCTGAACATGAAACCTTCATAATACAAATTATTTGAGTTATATGCTACATTCACTTCCTAATAAAAGCCAGATTAGCTTTGCTAAAATTTTTAAAAATACTTAAATAGGTATAGTCAACTCAAAGATGAGTTGCTCTTCTCAGAATCTGTCTTGCTAATATTAAGTACCCAGAAACCCCAGTGTTAAGACACTGGGGCTGACAGCAGGACCACAGACAGTGTCTAATCTCACTTTGCTGGGTCATTCACCAGGCTGCAAACCTCAACCTCCCAGGGATGCTCCACAAGCAACTCCCACCCTAACTGCTCTCCAGGTACAAGGACAATAGATAAAAGCAGGACACTTCAGGCAGGAGTACATAGGCGACAAACACATTTTAGAACTTTACATCTGCCTCCTAAAATGTGAATCCCCCATTTTAACATGCATTGCAACATCCAGGACACTGATTTTATTATTTAAGACATCTTCTACTGCCCAAATTTTACAGGCAGTGCTTGGGCAGGTCCTCTGAATGAGAATGAGCCTTGGCCATCCCTACTCCTGTCCCCTGCACCAGCCCTGGCATTCTGAATCCCATGCCCACTGCCACCTGCCTGGCTGCCTGTGGGCTTCAATCGTAAAGAAATTAGGAGACCAAAATCAAATTAGATCTAAAATGGAGGTGGCATAAACACACAACCTGTCTCCACATGAAGTCTTTCTCTTTCCAGGGTAAAAAGAGATCTCAGATGGTTTATATCAGCTCCCTCTACTTTATTCTTCTGCCCTCTTCCTCAGTTCCTCAGCACAGCCACTTGCTTCCTCATTGTGTTTGTGCTAAAGCAGAGCACTTGGCCTAGTGGATCTGTCTCCTTGGAAAGCAATCTTCCCTCTCTTCCATATCCAGGAGGGTCCCAGTGCTGGAAGCAGTTCTCCAGCAGGCAGGACCCTGACATTAAGACTATGCAGAATGTGCTTTTCCTACATGTGTGCCCTCCCTAACTTGGTTTTAAAGTAGCAGACTGCACGAGTTGCCTGTTCACTCTTTCCTCAAAATAATGAAAGCAAAATTAAAAGCATATGAAAATATTTGGCTAACAAGATAGGAACTGTTTCTATACATTTAAAGTAACAGATGTTACTGTTGAGTTATATAGAGTTATATAGTTAACACTGCTGCTAAGAATAAGCACAATCTAGCTTTCTTTAAAAATAGGAGAGTTTCTGTCCTTCAAAACAACACAATCTTTATGCTTTGCATCATGTGGCCACACATACACATATGACAAATGGACTAAACACATAAAATCCAGAGCTGTATCACCAGCACAGCAAAAGTGAATCCCTCCCTTTTCCCAACTCCAACACTGCACTCCAGTACTCCAACACTGTCTTACTAAAAACCCAACTCTGTATCTAAGCCAGGCTGCCAAGGAAGGCAGCAGTCAGGCACCAAGTGCTGAAGTCAGCCACTCAGTTATGTGCAGTACAACTTCCTGCCTTCAAGGAATCTATCTTGAGTTGAATCTGAGAAGGGTAGAGGAAAAAAAGAGAAAGAGAACCCTATTTATTCAAAATTTTGGTGAGCACAAGCCAACAGGGCAAATTTTACACAGGGAGCTGTGGAGCTGTTAGGGAAGATTCAGAGCACCAGAAAAGATGGCTATGTCAATGGGAAGATTGGTGCAACAAAAATTAGCAGCACCTTTTTATGTAAAAATCAATGTTCTAGGGTTTATTTCCATGAATCAGGAAATACTACAGCCACTTTCTTCTCAGGAAATGACTAAGTACCGTAATTCAGTCATAATTATCGTTTTCTATACAATAGATTTACATATCAAACATGTCAGGTTTTGTGTTCAGCATTTATGTCATCAGCTTTCAGTTGTCAGTAACACTGTAATTTATACTGAATTTCAAAGAAAAGAGAAAGAAACAAAAGCAAAGGTTTAACTATTATCATAATAAATCTAACATTACTAAGTACTGGCAACCTGACTAACACCTCACCCCCAGTGCAGGCAGCCCAGGTTTTAGCAGTTTTAGCCCATTTTCTTGTGTGACCTCTGCCATGTACATACCATGATATCATAGGACAACTTGTCAGGCAATGTCTGGAGTCGCTCCTGAAGAGCCTCATAATCACTCTCCACCTTCTTCCTGTTGACAAATTCAAGTTAGTTCAATTTCACAGCTAAAGTAAAGAGTTAATGGTTTTCTGCTAGCAAATAAAAAACACACCAAAAATACAGAAAAATGAACTGTTTTACTCTAATTCATACAGCTGACAGATTAATAACTCGTTTATAAAAGACATGGGATGACAAACATAATAGCTAGATTATTTGTTAATAATGTGTATTAAGATAGGTACATGATTATTTTAGATTGTGCATGTCTCGTTCAGAATTAGAATTTTTCATGGTGCAAAGAAGCAGTTCTTTCACCAGGATTTGGAGTATCTCACTCTATGTTCAAGTCCAAGTTATAACACCAATATTTAGAAAAAGAACTGAAAATCCAGTTTATGCTTTGTAAGAGGCAAATTCTTCAAACTATCATTTTTAATACTGAGCTCATATATTGACCTTGGTTTGAGCTGACATAAATGAGCAAAATTTTAATTAATTCTGATTTTCCCGTGAACTTTGGGTTCCTATCAAGGGACAACACTCCTGAAAGATGGCTCGACCACCAGCATGCTGTCACATCTTCAAGCTCAGACAAGGGACAAGCATCCCTTCTGATACTTCTCTGTCTAAATTGTAAATAAGGCTCATGCTACGTGTTGCCACCCAGGAGAAAAAATGGTTTGGTGAACTGGGACAAGGTATTCATTCCCATGGCAGACACCTGGCTTTTCACAGGACTTTGCAAGAAATAGCATTTCAGTGGCTGCAGGGATTTTACCGTGGACAAAACTAGCAACTATACTCCCTCTAAAAAAAGCCTTCTTTTGTAAAGGCATTCTTTAATACTTAAATTTGTCTAGAAAAAGTCTTTTAATGGACCCCCACCATGCTAAAGATGGTTAGAAATCAGCTCTTGCATGAAGGAGCTGGCATATAAATGTCAGGTTTGATGATATTGTTTACTTGTACTTCAAAACAATAAACATATATATGGTAGTAAATTCTGCAATAAAAGGCAACTGAAAGCACAGAGAACCACACTTAACAATGCTGACCCAAGATGCAAATAACAGGTTTTCTAAGGATGATGCAGGAAAGCAATCTATACATGTGCTGAAAAATGAATGTCATAGTTGATAACACAACTCTCAAAATATTACCATTGATTTTCTTGGACTCATAAGCAGAGTGAAACCTTTTTCAGCATTCATTTTGAAAACTTAACTGATACTCTTATGTTTTGACTAATTTGCTTCACAGTTGGACTCTAGTGTAACCACCCTACTTTATACCCATTTGTTGAACTCATCCTGAAAAAAAGAATTTAGATTTTTATGTCACTTGGGCATTAAAACCATATTCCATATAACTGATTTACAAAAGATGCTTGCTGCTGCTTTGCTCTGACAGCAGATTTCTCTCAGACATTTTAGGCAAGTCTTTCTGTCCGTTGCCCACATCAGAGTGAAAACATAATTCACTTCCTTCAAAGAGGAAGGACAAACTCATGAATCTTAGCAAAATGCACTGAGATGTTTTGGGGGAGGAAGGAATATAATGAAAACTTGGTGTCAACAATAACAATCGATTACTTAATGCTATTTACATAACCCAGCCTTCATCTCAGAGAGATCTGGATTTCAGAAATGGACTCCAAGCAGCCACTGAAAAACAAGGCCTGTCACAGGTCTCAAATGCAAGAGAGGACTCCATGTGAAGAGCCTGGCATGAAAATCCCCCACTCACAACAGGATTAAACACTCCCATCATTTCATGGCTGAAAGTCACTCAACATTTCTTCATTAACCTGAAAAGAAGACACTGTCTTTAAGGTCTGACTGCTGCGTGTTACTGAATAATCTGATCAGGGTCCAGGAGAAATCACTTGCCACAGAAGCTGTGCTGCTTTAGAAGCAAAGCATCCTGCTTTCTGTACTGGGACAGCTGCCCTTTGCTGAGCAAACTTCCACCATGGCAATCTCTAAAAGTGGTCTAAAACTGGGCCATGCAGACAAAGAAAGTTTAAACTGATCCTTTTAAATAATTGGCCTGAAACAGCATTACTTAAGGAAGGAAGCTCCCTCTCCTTGGATAGCTGATGCCTTCACAAGCTCTGGGCTGTGCCAGTGCTGCAGTCTGCCACAACAGGCAATGAAGAACCGAAGGGAACAGGGAGGAAGAATACTGGCACTCCAGCTATGAACATGTCCCTAGAATGGGGAATGCATATCTAGCTATTAATCCCATACCCAACCCATTATTGGATTCATGGCTTTAGAAATATACTTCAAAAAGTGCACTGAAAAATGGAAAAGAAAATAATTTAATGGAAATATACTGAAGCTGAGCATTTTAAAACCTTATTGTTATTCACCCAATTCTATTTAACATTCTTCTGTGCCACTGACTACTTAAAAGGACTTATATGAACAAATTATTCAGTTGAAACAAGAGCACTCAGCTCTTGCACAATCAAGATCTAAATTTTAAATTTTTTTTTATGAAGTAAAGATTGTATGGATGCTATACATCCATACAATCCATATACATGGCTCCCAGGCCACTCCTCAAACCTCAGCCATTGTAAAAAAGAAAATAATTGGCACCATTTTCCAAACTTTTAAAAATCTGTTCAAATTTTACAGCTTTCTGTAAATAGTTTATTTCTGAAAAACACTGTCTCTGAGTGAAGAATGCACATGCAGAATTTCAGATGGCAGCCAGCAGGCACTGCAAAGCTCCTGACTGAGTGCATGAGCTGGAGATATTCTGCCTGCCTTCACCACAGAAGCACCAGTAGGCACTTCAATATTTCCCTTATTGAAAATTAATGCAGCCTCTGAATTTTAAACATAAATGAAACATATTAGTTTTAGATTATTTTTGCGAGCCAATAGTCAGAATTTAATATGATGATGTGTATAGATTGCCTTGATTTTTTCCTCTTATCCAGCGCTTGCAGCCTATGTGCATTTAAACTAAAAACATTTGATACACACTAAATATAAATTATTTGCTTGGAGATCTTTCAGGCATGAAGAAAAAGCCTCTTAAAAGAAATTTAAAATATTATATGCTTGATGGTGTATAACCAAAGGTTTAATCTCACCACTAAAGGGGCAGTTGCTGTGATTCTGCAATAACCCTGCAGACAATAATCAAGCCAGCTCCTGTTGTTCTCTCAGTAAAATCATGGTAAACACAGCATGGATATATCGTAATTTGATATCAGTAAGATCAGCTGTTATATCTCACAGTAACTCATAATATAAGATTTCATTCACCATTAAATGTACATTTTCCTCAGATGCCATACAGAACTATTATTTACTAGGTATGTTTTCTATTAACCATAGATTGCCAACAGAGAAAAAAAATGCCCAGAGATAATTTTTTTATATAACAAACCATTTATTTTAAGTATTAAAAACTAAGCTTTAGCATGTACTTTACTTAGTGCGGGGAGGTAACAGTGAAACATTACTTTCCACGTTGTTTCAGCACATGGAGGGGGGCAAGCGGAATTTCCCTACTTGCTCCAGGTAGAAAACAACAATAATTCTACCCTGGGAGCACCTTTTCACCATTCAGGCAGATTAAGCATTCATCCAACAAGGTTACTTGGGCAAAAATGACAGATTAGATAGGTTTTTAAGGCAGAAGTATGAACACTGAGGCTCACCGTATTTGTAATTTAATTGTATCAGTGAGAAATAAATGTATTTTAAGGAAGTAGCTTGCAATAATTCTGAGCTGTCACTAACTATAATCCCCAAAACACACTAGCTGGATTTGATTCCCATCAGAATAAACAGCAATACTTTACTAAAACATAACTAGGTTACTCATCAGTATTTTAGACATGTAGACTTTTTTTACTTACCAGTGCTGGATCTTTTCTTGGCAGCCAGTGACCACCTGTCATTAAAACAGATAACTACTCATGAAAAATACAAAGCTAAGCACAGCTGCAATGTCAATGCATCAGAAACTAGAACAGGAGCTTTACAGATTTGGTGCTGTCTCTATCCACATTTTTATTTGTCAGGGCAAAGGCGTGTGAATGGTCGTTCTTAAGCAGCACACTTTATCACAGGCTAATGCAGAGTGATAACCACAGAAAAAAATTACAGCTTTTCACTTCTTATTTTGGTACAATACCTGCTCCATAACTACTACGTGACACACGATCTGAGATAAGTAGCAGTTTGTGCAATCTGCCGATCTATTTTCAGTGTTACATGTTTGCAGAATAAGAAAACAACATAAATTATAACAAGACATCAATGTAACTCCCATACTCGGTCATTAAAAAGCAAAACAAATGAATCTCACAGTACCAAAAACATCTTTCCACTATCAGGACATCAACAAATGTTTCCACTGGCCACTTTAACTTGAAAAAGCACAAATTAACTTTGTGCTACGTAAATACATGGATATTTGACACCATGATGGGCTGCTGGCTTCTCTTCTTTCTGGGTGTCAGAAAAGGTATTTCACTTACTTCCTTATGCCACAGGCTTTCCCAAGAGATACAAAAGAATTTACAAAATAAAGCACACTGTTAAAATTAAATACTTTTATCTTTTTTAACTGCAATTTTTTAGACTATATATAGCAAACATGCAGGATGCTGAAACCTGTGACCTTCTCTGCCACAGTTGCATGGAGATTCTGTCTTTCAAAACATATTCTGATCTCTGAATAATAGTTACCAAAAATACAACATAAACAATTTCATTCAATTATATGAAATGCAATGAAGCCATGAGGCAGTTAAATATGTCTAGACAGCTTCTCAATATAAGTGTTTTCTAGATTTTTTTTTACAAATTTCGTTTTTCCTATAGCCAAAATAATGCTAACATTTGAAAGCAATTAATGAGAAAATTTGCAGAGAAAACAATAACATACATTCAAGTACCACTGAAATCACTGGAGCAGATAATTCTTTCTTTTTTCCCAAACAACAGAATGAAAGACTTTTTTTTTCAGTTAGCATATGTGCAGCTTTTGCACAACAGATCTCAGATCCTGCACTTCCTACTCATGTAGGAGTAAAAAAAAATGGGACTACTTTGTGAGCTAATAATTCTTTAAACAGAGCAAAGTTCTTAAATGAAATGGATCAGCTTTACATTTGTGGTTACGTTATTTCATAATCCATCAAGAAAGTCAGCCAGGTAGCTCATCCCACATAAGCCAAGTTTAAATTTATCATTTGCTTTAAACTCCTAAAAATCAAATGCCTAGCAAAATATCTTCCTTAATGTGTAAGCCAACTATTTTTAGGCTTGAGAGTAAATACACAGACTTGTACAGGACATCAAGCCAGAAATCTAATTCATACTATAAATATGAAGCCCGTTTTAAGATTGAAGTTTCTGCAGAAGACATAAACTAACAAAGCTAAGGTAACAAAGCTAAGGCACACTGGAGCCCACCACTAACAAGTCGAGGAGTCCAAGCCTGTTCTATCCACATTCTTCATCCTTTCACATTTGGCAGTGATTGTGAAGTACACAACATAATTTAGCATACAAAAATGTTTATGAAATCCTTTAAGAAAGTTTCAATTTAATTGCCCCATTACAGATGAAGACGGAAAAGACAGGAAGCTTTCCATTCCCAATACATGACTTTCCATGCATGAAGTGAGCTGAAAGCACAAAAAGAAAAGGCCTGCAAACCATAAGAGCAGCATGTTCATTAACCTCTACATGATAATCCTTTCGTAGCTGCATATTAACTAGTTACATATTCATAATCATTTACATTATTTAGAGGACCTTCTATGAAAATTTCCAGGCTATATCCATTAGCCACAATGTTAAAGGTTGCAGAAGATAGTCTACTTAATGTTTCCATGAAGCTTTTTTTAATTAGTAAATATGTAAATTGGGCACATATGCTTTTTATGTTTTTAAGAAATAGTCCATCAGTAAAACAGCATAGGGGCATATGCTGTTTCCATCACCCTTTATCCCCCTTTAAAAAAAAAAACAGAGAAAAATCAATAACACCAATCAATTTTAATTTAATTCTTCTTCTTTGATATAATCTCTCTTGAAGGGATACCAAAGGGTGGAACCAACAACAGACCTTTTCATTTCAGTGGCCAGCATAAAATGAGACCTTTTACAGAAGTGCTAAAACATACCACCTTAAAAATGTTGCAGGCTGCACTTCTGGAACTGAAGTCTATTAAAAGAATAGAGAGAATAAATATTGAAAAACAGATGGAGATCAATTATGCATATGACCTTTATTAGGTCAGTCCAACTGTTTGGATAACAACTGGTCTTATCACAGCAAAGAAACAAATAGATAAATATATAAACAAATCTTTGATTCTTTGCCTTTAATCAAACACAGGAAAATCATTAGTCTATCTTCCACACATAATTTATATCCAGAGTTACAATTAAAGAATGAAAAACCCTTTTTGGGTAAATAAAATAAATGACCCGCTTGTTTGTTCATTTGAGTTCAATTTACCTGGACAGCTAGTGCCACCAAGTATGCCTTACTTTTAAGGCATCATAGTGAAGCGGTACCAACAAACTCTGAATTCCCCCCTTTTAGGCATAAAAATGTATGAGTTTGTGAATGCACATGGTTATCTGTAGCTTATCTGCATACTAAAATATTTATTAAATTACTCTTGCAGCAGACTTAACATTACCTAATCATGGGTCTGGTTATTAAAACAGGATCCACTGTCAGAAAACATATTTCACAGTCTTAAAAGAAAGCAAATACCTTGTTTGCTTCCTTTCCACCAACAGCAAGTTGTTACAATGCAGCACTTCTCAGGCCCCTGACCACCAGAACCACACCTGTGAGCTCCACAAGCAGCCCCTGGGGACAGGGGAGAGACCATCCCTGCACAACATCCTGCTGGACTAAACCCAAACCCTTCCAACAGGAGATTAGGTGCTTGCTCTGCTCTCACTGCTACGTGCCTGAGCTATTTCTAGGGACGCCTGTGTTGCTGCTTTTAGGGAATCCCTCGTTTGTAGGTGTCACAAGCAGAGAATCAGCTTTAGACCTGTGATCACGTCCCAGGTGTCCCCAGTTCCACCGAGCCAGTGTGATCCCAGGGCAGCCTGCAGGCTAATGATGCCAAATCACCCCCAGGCAACTCCTATCATCCAGCCAAGGACTTCATTAGCTGACCAAAGACAGAGAATTACTTCTGTCTGCAACACATTCTCCCTTCCCAGTCTATCTATTTATATGCTACCTTTTCCGTGATCTTGCATCCAAAGAGTTCAAAATCTCCTCCACGAATTCAAGTGAGCAGCACTTTGAAAAAGCACTGCACTGATTCTGCAGGCTGAGTTACAGCCACTGACTCTGGTCAGGGCTGGGAAGGGAAGCCAGAGCTCCTAACTTGGTAGCCAGGCTCTACAGTCACTTCCAACGTTTCCTTGGCAATGAGGACAGGTGAGAAGGATGCCGTAGCAAAAGCAGATCCTTACCTGTACGTGCCATGGGTCTCTAAGCTCTCCCACATCACCCCAGCAGGTCTTCACCCTCCTGTACAAGGGCACTTCCTTCCTGCCCCTTATTTTTCCTTATCCATTACTACTGTAGGTGCTCCCTTTACTAACACCTGAATATAATTCTCTGTGGTGCTTCTGATTAACAAAGGGTGGCACAAAGAGCTCTCTTTTCCCCTCCACTGCCAGACTACATTTATTCAGGTACTTCTCCAAGGTGGAGGGCATGCAAGTGAATGTTTCTTCCTACTGAGCAGCTGGGCACTGTCTACAAAGGTGCTAGGGCACAGAAGGCAATTCTCTCTCATCTCTTCTGAACAGCAGTAAGACAAGCTGCCAAGTCAGAACCTGATTTATGTCTCAGCTTGTGAAAAATTATAAGTAACAGAGCCAGGCCCGGTATCATCTGCAGGCAGTTTGGGGTACCAATGCTAAACCTGCTCTATGTGAGTCGTGCAGTTATGTTCAAGTCCAGAGAAGCAGAAACTTTGAAGTTTTTAAGATGGAAGTTAAAGTCAATGAAAATGATGAAATTACAAATGTTGCATCAGATTAGGAAGAGCTCCTAAACAAATGAGAGGCCATTTCTACACTTGCAAATATGAAGGTGGAAATGTGAAGCATGGCACAAAAGCAAAGTTTCCCTTTAAACAAGTTGCAAGTTAGGCACCTAAGAGGCCAAGCAAATGTCTGCTGGTTCTACATGCACACTTGAGCATTTTGCGTCAAAACTGTGGCTCACAATCTGGCTGGTCTTCTGAAATTAGAAGCTAGGGACACAGATCTAATCCCAGCTCTGATTCTGTTTCTTCTATATGGCCTTGAGCAAATCACAACCTCTCAGTCTACATTTCTTCATCTGCAAAATGGGGATAATAGTATTAACCTACCCACCTCAGAGTGTTTAATGATGATTAATTAATGTGAGAAAAGCACTCTAAAGATGTAAGAGCACTATATAAGTGATAAAGCATTATTTACCACTTGAAAAGTAATCTGAATAAAATCAGATATGCAAGTAATTTGTTTACATGTAGCAATAATATAATTTGTGACTATTTAATCTTGAATTAGTCTCACTTTAAACATCCCTTTCAATCACATTTCCTGTTACTTAGGGAAAAATGACAGTATGGAATACTTTTTATGGAAGCAAAGCAAGTAATGAGGTGGTGGTAATTAAAGTAAGGGTCTAATAAAGTCTAAAACCAATGACTTGCCTTCAGGAGACTGTCCCTGCCATTTGGGATAAAAAAAATCTCAGTTTCAACCTAGGTCCTGTTGTTCAGAACCTTCCACCAGTGTATGCTGTTTCCTGAAATGCAGATCCATGTTTGCAAGGCTCATGATAAATCCAACATCACTTCCACTACTGACTTCCTTCAGGTGACTCCAACTCTGCATAGCTCTAAATGTTAAATATTCCACACCCAAGTCTTTACTTGGTTCATACATGCACATGAGCTGCCTCCATCTGGAAATGTTTGCAGTATCAAAACCCTCTCTGCCATGCAACTCATGCATGAGATTTCCCTCTTGTAACCCCAAACACTAAAATTTTACCCAGGAAATTACCAGTTCACAATACCACTTTACATTACAGAACAACACTAATGGGTGGTCAAATATTTAATCATCTCTTCGTAACAAGGATGTAACAAGCCACAGAAAAAAATAAACATTTAAAATGAATTTTCATTTTTTCCTCTAGGAAACTACACAGTACTTGCCTAGAACACAGCAATCACTGATGGAGAAAGACAGAATTAACATTTGTACAATTGTTTTTCCTAGAGCCCCATTTTCAATCAAAAAATGAAATAAAACTATTAAAAATTCTTCAGTCTGTTGGCACACTGTATGATCTAATGCAAAATGAAGAAAGCATTTCTGAGTTCTCATATTCATTTATTAAATCATATTACTTAAAAACGCTACATTTCAACAAATTATTAACATAAAACCCCCTTTGAGTGGAAACTTTTGCCTTTTTAAGAAATGTGTTTGGGAAGAATACTGAAGGAAAAGAGAAAGAAATAATCTGAATCATGGCAAACATTTCTTCCTAAAGGAAAACAACTTACTTAGAAATATAGCCACAATTTTTACCTTTCTTTATAAGAAAACAAGTGAAGATCTACTATTTTTGTTGTGTGTATCTACTATTATTAATTGTGTACACACCTGTGGGTCTTGGAGTTTTGCATCAAAAGTAGTACATAACTATTACTTATCAATAAATAAATACTAAGTTCTGACCAAAATTATTTTGGGGAGCTCGAAAATTCTACACAGCAAAAACCCCAAGGGCAGCAGGATGTCTTCTGCTGCGTGAGTTCCATTAACTCCAAACCAAGTGAAGTGGGGCAAGTAAAAGAGTAAGATCTCATCCTTCACTGGCAGCAAGCCAGTATCCAAGTCCTGTAACTTCATCTTGAGACAGAGATAAGAACTCAAAACTTTATATTTTAGCTGAGGTCAGGTAAACCTATTTGTGTGGCTACACCATACCAGGTACTCAGGGAGCAGCAGACCAGCACAAGCACAGAACTCCCATGAGCTAAGCAGCCCAACATCTCAAGCAGGTTTTGCAAGCTTTGATGCAGTTTATGGTGCAACAACTATGCTGCTAGCAAAACTTAAGCTTAACTGGCTTAAAACTGCCATGAGCTGTGACACCTGCCTCGCAGACGTAGCTGCGGGCTGTGGTTCAGCTTTCAGCCACAGTCCTGAGTAAATTCAGCATCATCCTTCCCTGGCTCCTGCTACTCAGTTCCACTGTCTCATCCTCCCAGCCCCAACATGATCTGCTGACAGACATCTGTAACCACATTAGGGATCCACAGTGGATGAAAAATAGCCCAGGAAGGAAAAAAATAAAAAATTTTTAAAAAAGGGCAAAAAGGTTGACAATAAAGTTTGGTTTTAAGCTGGATCCCAGCCCAGTTCACTGAGCACTCTCACAAACGTGCCATCCTAAAACTGCTAAAGGACTGAAAAAAGTACACGCAAAAAGATTAACAAGTTGTTCAAATTTAAGTCACTTGGACAACTCACATGATCATTAATGAAAATTTTGAGCAAGTGTCTGAGACTGTTGCTCCTGTGCTGCAGCCTATGCTAACAGACAAGAGAACTACAAAAGCAGCACCTGCACAGTGCAGCAGTGTCCCAATGCCCTCACCACACAAACAGGAAGCCTCAGTGTACCTGCTGCTCTGAGGGCCTCAGGAGGCAAGCTCTGAGCCAGCAGATCCACCACCTGCAGCACTGGAGGCTCAGACTAAAACAAAGTACAATTTTGCAACTACAAAGGATGAAAGAAGTACTTGAGACAAGGAGCACCCAAGTGGATCTGAGAAGACAGGTTACGAGCTTAACTTATGGAATGGAGATCTGCAAAGATACTGAAGATGATTCCCAAAGAGTACCCTGGTCATTGCAGCTACTCACAGCATCTGCACACAGCTGTAAGAGCAGCACAATTCAGTAACATTTAAATTTTGTGCATATAATCTCATCTACACATTTCAGCTACCAACGAGGCTAGACACACACAGGCTTGCCCAGTCCAGAATAAAGGCAATGCTCTTTAAACTCTTTTGTGAATAGTCTCCTTCAATTACCATTAAAAAACCTGAAGATCTGTTAATCTATTTCACAACTCTTGGCACTATATAAACTAGTGGGTATTTAACTCATACTAATAAGAACATGGACAAATATTGACTAAAAAAGTAAAAGTGATGATTAATTAACACTGGAGGAACAATAAGTATTGTTCCATAAAAAGCTTCCAGGTAATGACATGAATTAGCCTTTCTACTTGAATGCAGTACATGAAAAAACATTGCTGGAACCACTGGACAGGGTGGAGTGTATGTCATCACAATTTCCAAGAAGGTAATTATCCAGGTACCTTTTAAAAAGGAATAGGGCAAATAAAGCTTCACAAAGGTTCTTTTTAAAAGGAGCACATGGAACCAAGCTTCAGACACTCTGTTCCCTTTTCTCAAACAGTTATTCTGCAAAATGAAGTCCTGCTGCACTGGTGGTTCATACCCAGGCTTCTGGGTACATGAATTGTGAATTCTGTGAACTTGGACAGAGGTTGGAAAAAGTGCAAACCATGGGAGACACTGCACTGGAATGCACATCTGAGTCTCATCTGTGAGTCCGCAGGCAAGCACTTCCTGATTTCCAGTGACTCCTGCAGTAGCATCAAGTGAACAAGACTCTACTCTGCTTCACTGCTCCTTTTCAGACTGCAGGAACAGCTCTAAAACTGCCAAGTTGCTGATTTCATAGCACAGATATTACTTGGAAAAGACAAACAGAAGCAGTCAGCCCCAGAAGTAAATCGTGCAAGAAGAAAAAACAATTTATAAGAGTGTAAGCTCAGGATTCCCCGATTTGTTTCTCCATAACCGCCTACAAGTTGACTGTCAAAAAACTTTAAGTACCCAGGATCTTGAAAATCATTTGGAAATTAAAGATCATAGAGTTCTACCATTTAAATTCATAAAATTAAGAATATGTCATAATGCACAATGGCCAATGAGTTACAGTAAGAGCTACACTCAATCTAATTGTGCTTTGCTGCCATGATGAGTGACAGGAGAGTCACTTCCTTGTCCTAATTTTTCTAAAAGGAAAATAAAAAAGTATGTTTGTCGGTGCAATACCAAAAAAAAAACCATACTACCATCTAATACTGGAATCCTTTAGATTCTCTGTGCCTGTGTCTGCACTCTGCAAATGTCTCTTGGGTCTAATTGGTTCTGTAATGTCTCCCATTATATGTATTGTCATTGCATTGCTCAGAAACTATAGAACATATCATCCCACTGTAAATTCACTGTCTACACAAGTCTTTCCAAATCATACACATCTGACTTGTCAACTTCCCATCAGTTAGTAATCCCAACCCACTTGATTGCAGGAATAAATGTATATCAAATATTATGTTTAAACGCAGGCCCTACAGCATGAGAAACCTCCTATTTAAATATTCATTTTATAATTCCTGTACTAACTTGCAATAGATTTACTGCAGTATTTTCAGCTAACATATATTGCTTTTACAAGTAATCCATGGCACATACATTACACTCTTCTTACAGAAATATTCAGAACTTTATGCAGGCATTGTGCTTCCAATGATGGTCTTTATCATGAAAATTACTAGATATTCTTCTATAATTTATCCCCAAGATACACATTCTAAGTCATGTTTTTATACAAAGTGCCTTTAGTAGGAGCACTGAAAATTGCTTTTAACAGTTTGGTCTTACTATCACCACAAATTAACAAGATGAAATCTGTCCAACAGGCAAGCAGTCCTAAACAAGAATTAAAATTACTCTTCACCAGGGGTCCTAAACCTAGAAGTTGCAGCCTCCATCTGATTAAAGACAGAAAGTCATGAACATCCTTTTCCTTCAGTATTTTTAAGTAGGAAGGAAGCCTCAGTTCACAAGTTCTCCAGGGCAGCTCTTAGCACTTAAAAGCTCAAACCCATAGCTGAACCAGGGTTGTACAATGGCCTGGGTGTTAAAATAACCAACCACAATTAATATATTATCTTTAATGCTGCAGATAGGTACTGCTGCATTCCACGATTTCACTAAAGGTTGCCTTCAGATTAATGGGAATAAATAGGTTTCCTTGTACTTAATCAAGCATCACTGGGACAGCACAATATCCCAGAAATTAAAAGAAATGTATTTGCCTGCCAGTATATAGAAATATTGTTCTGGCTAAGTAACTTTACTATTTTCTATGATACTTACACTACAATTACTATTTTACTGAAGTACTGGGTAACTAATTCTCCTTTATCTTTGTGCTGAGACAAAACAGGAGCCTTTGACTTCAGTGATTTTGTGGGAAAAATACGGATCTCTGAGAACAGGCAGCTGAAATGAAAAGACCTCCTCCATCTTAAAATACAATATTTTTGTAACTGAAAATACCGTTGTAATCCAATTATATATATTCATTGCATAGAGGGAAAGTCTCCTATATCTTCATCACGACACTCCATTGTAGCCAAGATATGTAGTTCTTTAGTATAATTTCATATTGAAGCTGAAGTGTTCCATTTTTTTCAGCCAATTTGCAGAAATTATGTAAAGTTTCCCTATGATAAAATATAACTTTGGTACATCAGCCTAACAGAGGCTTAATTAATGGTCTCCTGGGCCTCTTTTCCACTGGAGCAGATCTGTTTAAGAAGAGTCTTAAACTTGCTTACAGAGGGGTCTTACCATGAACTGGGAATAATTCTCTGTGGCTATGGAAGATGTGTGCTTACACATTAGGCCTGACACTAATGTACCAGGGAAATTATTCTTCACCAGATTCCACCACCTTGAAAATCAACTGAAGCAGGTGAGTTCCTATCACCAATTATTGCCATGATGGGCTCCAATCCACGCAGAGCAGATGATGCAGAGGATTCCAGCAGACCCTCTTACTGTTTATCCACATTAACTGTCAGTTGGCTATACAGGTCTTTTAGTAATGATCTAATGAGTATTCAAAAACAGACACATTTGTGAACATAATATTCCAGACAAGGCACATTTTTATACCGCATACGTGTTACTCACTTTTTCAACTAAACCAGCATGTGACAAAATACAGGCTGGAGATAAAATCTTCCATTATAACTGAGGAACTCTAATGTGCATCTTACAATCTGCTTAAAAAAAATTTAATCACATGAGCAGAAAAAGCAAAAGGTCTGCAGACTGTATTTGTGTCAGTAACACCCTGCACATGACCACAAGTTATTTCCTCAGTGACTCCTGCACCCACACAGAGCTCACTGCAAGGCTGGAATCTACAAGCCCCAAAGTGCACTCCTGAGGTTTCCAGGACCCACTTGAGCCAGATCATGAGTGTAATCTACAGGGAAAAGTATCCTGAGTTTTGTGCTCTGATCTCAGGTGGAACCACCCTCTGAACTCTTGGGAATCATTTCTGCGGAAAAATCTGGTTCTTTGAAACCCATTTCAAATATAACCAATGATTCTTAAGACAAGTCATGAACAGCTAAGTTTTGATACACGGTCTCCTCAAGCCGGCCCAGAAGCACGCTGGCCCCCGGCATCGCGGGCACTTTTGAAGGCGTGACTGTCCCGGAGGCCGGAAAAATCACGGAGAGGCATGGAGAGGCTAAAAACACGCGTTCATGGGCGCGCTGGTGCCCACGGCAGGCTGGGGCAGCAGCGGGGCGAGGGGTGCAGGCANATGGGGGGCTGTGTCCCGGGGGGCATTGTCATGGGGAGCGGTGTCCCCGGAGGGCTGTGTCCCGGGGGCAGTGTCCCGGGGGCAGTGTCCCGGGGGGCAGTGTCATGGGGAGCGGTGTCCCCGGAGGGCTGTGTCCCGGGGGCAGTGTCCCGGGGGCAGTGTCCCGGGGGGCAGTGTCATGGGGAGCGGTGTCCCCGGAGGGCTGTGTCCCGGGGGCAGTGTCCCGGGGGGCAGTGTCATGGGGAGCGGTGTCCCCGGAGGGCTGTGTCCCGGGGGCAGTGTCCCGGGGGGCAGTGTCATGGGGAGCGGTGTCCCCGGAGGGCTGTGTCCCGGGGGCAGTGTCCCGGGGGCAGTGTCCCGGGGGGCAGTGTCATGGGGAGCGGTGTCCCCGGAGGGCTGTGTCCCGGGGGCAGTGTCCCGGGGGCAGTGTCCCGGGGGGCAGTGTCATGGGGAGCGGTGTCCCCGGAGGGCTGTGTCCCGGGGGCAGTGTCCCGGGGGCAGTGTCCCGGGGGGCAGTGTCATGGGGAGCGGTGTCCCCGGAGGGCTGTGTCCCGGGGGCAGTGTCCCGGGGGCAGTGTCCCGGGGGGCAGTGTCATGGGGAGCGGTGTCCCCGGAGGGCTGTGTCCCGGGGGCAGTGTCCCGGGGGCAGTGTCCCGGGGGGCAGTGTCATGGGGAGCGGTGTCCCCGGAGGGCTGTGTCCCGGGGGCAGTGTCCCGGGGGCAGTGTCCCGGGGGGCAGTGTCATGGGGAGCGGTGTCCCCGGAGGGCTGTGTCCCGGGGGCAGTGTCCCGGGGGCAGTGTCCCGGGGGGCAGTGTCATGGGGAGCGGTGTCCCCGGAGGGCTGTGTCCCGGGGGCAGTGTCCCGGGGGCAGTGTCCCGGGGGGCAGTGTCATGGGGAGCGGTGTCCCCGGAGGGCTGTGTCCCGGGGGCAGTGTCCCGGGGGCAGTGTCCCGGGNCTGGCAGCCCGGGCCGGCTCGGTGCCCCGCGGCCCGGTGCTCGGGAGCGCAGGCCCCGGGCGCCAAGGCCTCGGCGTCAGAAAGCGAAGCAGCGGGCGCAAGGCGCTCCGACGGGCCTGCACTAATCCCGGATCCACGCAGAGACAGAGCGGTGTGTGCTTTGTAACTGCGAGGTGCTGTCGCTGTCACTGCCCGCGGGATGCCGGCTCTGGGGAGTGTGTGCGCTGGCAGGGCGGCTGGCGGAGAACAATCATAGAATCATAGAAAGGACCTTAAAGATAGGATAGAATCATCACGATTAGAAGAGACCTTCAAGATCATCGAGTCCAGCCATCTGCTCAGCACTACCCCTGTAACTCCTAAACCACATTGCCCAGAACTTGTGCCAGACACCTCTTAAACACCTCCAGGCATGGTGACTCCATCACATCCCTGGGCAGCCCATTCCAATGCCTGACACCCAAAGAGTGAAAAAACTTTCTTACGTCTCTCATCCAAATCGCCCCGTCCCACCTGCCTTGAGCAAAGACACCTTCTACTGGACCAGGTTGCTCCAAGCCCCATCCAACCTGGCCTTGAACACTTACGGGGCATCCACAGCCTCTATGGGCAACCTGTGCTAGGGCCTCACCACCCTCACACAAAATAATTTCTTCCTAATATCTAACTTAAATTTCCGCTCTTATAATTTTTACCCATTACGCCTTGCCCTTTTTCTACAGCGGCGTGCCATGACTTGGCAGATTGCAAAATATTCATTAAAATCACTTAGAGCAATACTGGGACTTGCCTACGTGGAAAACTCACTGCATGGGAAGCGAGTAGTGTACATCCACCCTTGGAATACCACAGAGTAATTCATGGGCAGTAAATTCACTAGCCGGTTCTGTGAATGCCATTAGACACCTCTGGCATAACACTGGTGCTGGAAGGGAGCCACGATTTAGCAGAGTGCTGGAGGGCAGCACTGCTGAAGGCCTGAGCAGCTTCTCATGGTGCTCGACGCCACACCTAGCAGGTGTATTTCAACCTGTGCACTCCAAACACCACGGAGGCGTGTTCATAGACCTTGCATTTAATGCTGAACCTTTTCCTTGAGTGAATGAGGTTTTGTGTTGTTTTATGTTTGCCAGTAGAGTTGAGGGGCTCATATTGTCTCCCCCACAGGGCTTAGTAAGTATGTCATAAGATGGAGGTACAAATGGGCATCATGCCTACATTTAGATCAAGGGTTTCCTTCTCCTGCCAAAGAATCAACACCTCCTTTCCATGAGCAGAACTAACCCTGTACACACCACAAAACAACTGTTTGTGTTATACACATGACACAGTATTTGCTGTGCACTTTTCTAAATCCATGTTCCCATCCCCCTTGAAGAGCTTGTTAAAGCTCTACAGATGAGGAATTTAGAAACAATTTTCAAAGCATGGTTACTCAAGCTGGAAGTTAGCTTTTAGCCAGACTTTAATACAGCTTCCAATATTGCAAATAAAAATTTGCAACTGCAGCTGGGTAGTTTGGTTTTTGAAGTAACTACATCCATAACCTTCAAGAGTAATTGAAAGTTAGCTGAAATCTCTGGCACATATTTGTCACTGAGGAAGGGATTCTGGATCCTTTAAACAGACAAGAGACATTTATATATTGTTACCAGAAAACGGCTCACCAGCGAAAGGATATCTCAAGTTTAAACAGGTTATATGAATCTTGAAGTCCTTCTAAATGCTCATTGTAGGTAATTACCTTTAAACCCGCTCAGAACCTCTTTGGAACTTCACTTCAGGGCTTGCAGAAAAGATACTACAAATATAGGTCATTTTTAAATGTTCTGGTTGATTCCACTTCATCGCAACTAGATTGGAAGATAAAACAGATGTACAATATAAGGATTCAGTATCTTATTTGAGATTTTAATTTTTTGCCTGACATAAAAAGCCCTTAAGTAACAAGAAGAGCCACAAAGTGGGAATTCTGTATCACAAGACACTATTTTCTAAATAGAATGTAAAGACATGCAATCATTTCTCTTGGTTCCTCTTCGAAAGACTTCACCATTTCCTGTGCCTTGAGTACAGCATTTAGTCACTGGATGTGTTGGGTTGAAGGCCTCTGATGATTCCAAAGTGAGAGGCTACATCATTACCAGAGTAATGGCTGCTTGCATTTGCTTGTACTGATGATAGTATGGAATAGTTTATGGCATCCTTTCATACATTTTGTTTTTCATCTGCCAATGAAGAAATGTTCTAATAGTGACAAACAGATGGGATACAGCATTTGCCAAAGATGAGCATGAAGCCTTTCTCACATTCTTTTGCACTTACAACCTGAACAAAACCACTGTCACCAGTGAAACTCTATGGTTTATAAAATAAATCAAATTGAAATTTGGCCTTCTAACTTGAAGATTTTTGTTTACTTGTTTACGACATTAAGTCTTTAGATGCCCTTCAAGATAATTTTCATAAAACCTTGGAGAAAACTGTGGAGGACTCTCTAATCAAGTGAGGGGAAGGCAAATAAGCAAAGCTTACATGTTCTCTTCCAAGTGGCTGGCTTAGTGCTCAGCAGACATGCCCATACTGGAGCTGAAGACAGGGCTGCTGGCAGAGCTTCTTCCAAACCCCAAGCTGGTCAGATTGAATGAACTTTTAGAATGAGAAATCAGTGTCATGTTTTCAGTTTTGTTATGAACAGGTCAGCTGTACCTGTGAGAGCAGTGGATTAGAAGCAAAGCCTTGGATAGGTCAAGTTAAGTTTGCAGCAGAAAACCTCACACCAGGGCTCTGGCTTAAAGACATTCTCCTTTGGCAAAGAAGTCTGTGCCTTCTCCCATACTCATTCAAAGTCATTCACCACCACTCTGCAAAGACAGCAGTCACAAGGGAAGAGGAAAACAAGAAAAGGACAGGAAGAGGGAGGCATGGGAGAAAATACCCCAACCAGTCTTTCTGCAGAGAAACAAATCTGAGTCCGTGACCCCTCTGTTTTACAAAACCAGAGCCTTAGATCTAAAAGCATGGATTGCAACAAAAAGTTGTGGCTGAAGACAAGAAAGTTAAGAATCTTGGAGCTCACACGTGTGTGAATACATACAGAGCTGTGCTAAGAACAACAGTTGTGTGGGGATTGGCTGCAAACTGGGTACAGGGGAAAAGCAACAAGGAGGAGCTCATCATTATCAAGTGGGAGAAAAAGTTATCCTGAGACAGAGCTCCCATGACAGGAATGCATCTTTGGAAAACAAGATGTGACCCACGTGGTTAGAGATGTGACCACCTCTGTTGTCAGCACATGAAGACAGTATGAGACAGGAATAGTGAATTAATTCCCCAGGCCATGAGCAGGCGCTCTGATCTGCTTTAGGGAAATTTCATACTCAGTCTTCTGTCATGAGAAGCACATGCTAGAACTGTTGGAAAAAAACCCAAACTAGTATCCTTTTGTTAAAGCTAAGTCATAACAAAATGCCGTAAGACCAAGTCCATTTTAGGATTATATATATAATTCTGGCTGCAACACCCACCCTGCATGCTTACTATGAACTTTTAGTGATTCTTAAATTCCTGTGAAAGATTAAAAGCCTTTCCTTGTTGCTGTGATTTGCCAGGAGGATAAGTGCCCCAGCAAATATTTAAGAATAACTGTCTCCACTCTGCCAGCAATAATTGAATATTTTTTCTGTCCAAAAGTTTTATTCTGAACAAAACCACTATTAACTTTTCTAATGAATGTTCTTTATGTTGCAGATAAGTCCTTTTGGGCCTTCCTGTTGAAAAAAAAATATGGCCATGAGTCCCCTTCCTTTGGTAAATCAGGAAGGCAACCCAGTTCCACTGGAGCTACTTAGAGGAGTGAAGCTCTGCAATGCTTGCAGAACCATGGTCAAAGCCTGCACTTCCCTCAGTTTAATCAGCCTGAAACAGCCAGTGTTTTTTGTTCAGATAATGACGATGGAGTCAAACTACTAGACATCTTTCATTGTCCAGACACAGAACAAGTAAGGTTTTTATATGGTTGTTGTTCTGAAACATCATGGTACTGACAATAGCATGTTCCTCTCTCCTGTCTTTTCTCATTAGAGAAAGGTGAGAGGCTTCAGGGATGACACCAACATGCTGCTCTTTTTTTGGTTACATACTTAAATACCTTAACTCATGTTTGAAATGTAAGTTATGGGGCACTAGGAGACAACTAAACATTTGTGTGCTCTGTGTGACTTAGCCTCACCCTTGCTATCCATCCACACAACTATCCCATGTTTAACATTCTGGTATCTGAGAACCATCAAACTGATGTTCCCTCAGGTTCAGGTTTTGGGTTAAGTATTAAGTAGGTTGATGTTCATTTGTCTCTGCAGGGAGAACAAGGGGTCTGATTTTCTAGTTGAAGCTACTGGATGGACCTTAAAGTCCATCAGTACAGTGTGTTTTGTTTCCACATTGGTAGTGATGAAGAGGAGTCTGGATCTGCGTATTGGATTCAGTCAGGATACAGAAAATTGTCAGAAATAGCCCATACCTGTGCAGACACACATACACATTACCACACACATCTAGGAGCAGCTAGTTAAAAAAACACTGGAACAAACTGTAAGCTGTCTGGTGAGACCATCTGTGGAAATTTAATTTTTCCTGATAAAAAAGGCATCTATGTAAAATATATATAAGGCAGGATAACCAACTATTAGTGTGCATTATGCTTTAACCTTATTATGTGATTATATATGTGTAATATGTTTATATATATATGTATATATATGTTTATATATGTGTAATAACAACATAGCTTGTTTTTCGTGTTACTATCACACAGTAAAGTTCTGGGCCCCTCGCAGCAACGCAGCTGACTATAGTCTAGCTATTCTGTAAGTACTGTCATGGTTGGTTTGGTACATGAAACTTGGATGCTTTATTTGTATGCTTTGTAGTTGCTTCTGCCATCTTTGATTAGTATCACCTGGAAATCCCTGCTTTTCTGCATGTAGTCACACCCAAGAGGAAAGCCAGACTCGGAAAAGATTAGTGTCACTTTGCTTTTTCCCCTCATCTTTTCCCTGTAAAGGAGGAGAGCTTTCTGATCATGGCAGTGTATCAGTAAAGATAGCCTAGATACCAAATACCTTAAGGGCCTCAATCTCCTCTCATATGTCCCAGAATTAAAGCTGAAATAACTCTGTTGACTTCAGTGGTGATTTATACCTGCATTACTGAAAGGAGAATCAAGTTCTGAGGTTTGTATGAGGGATACTGTGAAATTTATTCTTTCAGCTTGTTAAACAGACAGTACCAAAGGCATGTTTCCATTAGCAAGAAGATTGTGACATTAAGGATGTGTGTCTTTCTCACAAGCTATTTACTACCTTGTGCTAAGGTGGTGATGAGGGTGGCAGCGTGAGAGCAGCCCTTGTACAGACTCAAGGGCCAGATTTAAAGGTCTCCCACACCACAAATGCACAACTTCTTTCCTGATCTTTGGCTCACTAACTGTCTTCAATATAGCAACTGCCAACCAAGGACACACAAACCAGAGCTGGTAGCACAAAGTTTGTGTGAAAGCAAAGCCTGCACTTGACTTTTGCAAGCTAAAACCTTGGCCGGCAACAGTGTGTTTAATACAGGTTTTGCATTAGGTCCAGCACGAGCCAGCTGGGCCAGAGCCAGAGAGAATTCTCAACCAGAAGTGGCCTTGTTAAATACTCTTTACTGGGTATGTTTTTCTGCCCATTATTGATCAAGGGCAGGTTATACACAATTATTTTTTGCTGTAGCACAGGCAGCCAGTTCTATGCTGTTAATGTCTCAGGAAACTCTTCCTCTGGTTTCCAGTTTGTAGGAGGGTACCTGCTAAGCAGGCATTCCCACTGCCTTCGTTCCAAGTGATCAAGGGGCATTTCTCCAAATAATTGGATTCTTGTCTCTACAACACAGCAAGCCAACACAGAAGCCCTAAACTGCTCCTCAGATTTTTTACCTGAGTTTCTGTGACTGAAGTAAAGCTTGTAACTACAAAGGTTGGGTTTATCATTACTTTCAATTAATAACTTTGTCTATCCTTTTAATTGTAATTTCTTATTCACTTCAGGGAATTATTTACATATATTTACATATATTTATTTATACACTTTAACAAATGTACTCATATTAAAACAAGGCATTTCCCTGACAAGTTTAAACCTGTTTCCCTATCATTCAACTTCCCTTTGATTTCACCTTTTGTTTTGTTTCTTGGCATTTTTTCTACTTTAAAACACTGCATTTTGTTGCTAAAGGCACCTTTGGTTTCCAAATATCCTTCCAATTTTGTTTAATTCTTCTCAGTAAAATCGCAAATGATATTGAGCATTACATTGATTTTTAGCAAAACAACTGGGATGAGAATATGACAAACCAAAGGAAGCCAAAAACCACGGTCCTCTACTTCTGCTGCTACAAACCAAAAGCATATTACAATTTATTCCTACAATTCATTCCTGCAAGTCCTTTCTTAAGCATGTAATCCAAATTACAGACACAGTCCTCATGGCTTCAGGGAAAGTAACTTCGTGATCCAGGACCCTCCTCAACAGAGGAAAATTCATCAGCTTGCCTGAGAAGGAGTTTCTCTCTGGAAGCTGTAGACTGAGGACAGTCAGAGCACGATTGGAACTCTTTTTTGCATAACCAGATCAAATCTGGCCTTGGTAACAGTGAGAAATTATTACCATCTGAATTCTAATCCATGGCATATGCAATCGGGGCTGGGTGGTCTCATTATAACTTCTAGGAGAGCAGTCCTCATCTCATAAACCACCACTGCAGGTGGCACTTCAAATGGAGGTCTGCAGGCTCAGCGGTGTAACTCCACTTCTTGTTGAACTCACAGAGCATTTTTAGCAAAGGAAATGCAACAAAGTCAGTTGTCTTCATATTTTCCGATCCCTGAAGATTTCCACGAGATGTTTATGATCATTATTTAGGGAAAGAAAAAAGAATAAAAGACTCGAAGTACATATTTTCTGTGGAGTGATGTAAACTACAAATATTTAAGCAAACATCAGTAAGATGACCCCAACACTTAAAGCAAGCAACAACAAGCCCCAAAGAGGGGAATGCTTCCAGAAGATGCAGTCTGTGTTTTCAGGACACATGTACAAATAATACCAATTTTATAAAACACAACAAATTAAGATTTATTAGATTCCTGTGCTAAAGACAATTGGGTTTTTCCATATCCTATGGCATATCAACTGTAACTGACCTAATTGACTAATATTTTGGAGACATTCAAAGTGTTTTAATTACCTGAACTGGGCTCCATATCAATTTACATGGAGAGCCTTAACTGGTGTCTGTTGGGCTCCATTGCAAGGAAGGTCCTGCCTGCCCATCTCACCTCATTTCTGTTTTCATCTCCATGCAAACCTGGTCCACTCTGCCACAGCAACAGCAAGCAGGTATCCTTGAATGGCATCCCTGTGGTTTAAAATTTGCATGGAAAATTACAGCTGGCCCAAAAGCAAGTCCAAAACATCATCACCCATGGTGGCAGGACTGGAAGGGCAGCACTTCTGAGCCACCCCCTCAGCAAGAGGGTGGCAGCGCAGCGAAGAGCTCAGCAATATTTGCCATTCTTGGGAATAAAGATGTAATGTCCATGAGGAGCCCTGCACTTTGGGCCAGACATGTTTGCTCTTGGCTAAAAACCAAGTTTTTGACATGAGACAGCCTTGATAGGGAAGTTGCTGCTAAGGTACTAAATGGTGCTGGTGAACCGAAGACATTATTGGAGCTCAGTTAAGAGCAGATACTACTTTTATATTTGATTTCACTGTATTTTCAATGCATTTGTTTTCAAAAGCATCTAGAATTTAGGAGATATGTATACATATATAATAAATCAGAATAAGTGAGGAAGTGACAGCATAAAGAACCGAAGACTTTGAATAATATGTTTCATTTTAAAATTACAAGAGCATAAATGCACAAAATCTTAGAGGCCTCCATCCAACAAAGCACTTACATGTATACTTAATTTTAAGCCTCCCTACAGTCACGCTTTGCTGAATTGAGGCATAATAATGGTAAACTTCTAGGCCAAATTCTGGACTGAATTCAGTAGATGCAGATGTCTTTAAAAGGAAACAATATGTGTATGTAGAAAGCACATCTCTAGACACGCATGCCTGATCACTTGCATTCATGTTCAGAAACTGTCAAACGCAGGAACATTTGTTTCCCCTGATTTAAAATACTTGCCTTGTTTGACACAGAGCCACTTTGCCAGCAGAAAAAATTGTCTTTGCCCAGAAGGCCTTACAGTCTGAAATTTGGACAGATGAATAGCAGGTAAAATATAGAAAAAGATGAGAATGGAAGAGAGCTGAAGCAATAGGCTCACATGGTTATTCATTATAGACATGTGCATTCCATGGTTGCCAAGTTATAAGTTTTAAATATAGAAGTTTACTTTTATGTACAAGTAATAATTATTAACAGAACACAAATCTTAGGGGGCTCTACAGATCATTTTGACAATCCAGAGTGAATGGGAGTTTTGCCACTCATTTCAATAGAGTCAGGCTTTTATTCTGAGACTCTGCTTTAACCCATATGTCCCCAAAAGAGAGCACACAGAAACCTTTACAGCCCAACTAGCTCTGCTCTGACCTATAGAGCCTGGAAACTGGGGTGCAAACATCTGGCAATTCCCAGCTCTCAGAATGAGGAAGTGTCATTCATCACACATCTGTAATGCTGCCGAGCAGCAGCAAACCTTCTCCAGCCTTTCTTTACAGCCAAGCCTCCCAATTAACCTCCTGTCATCCAGAGGTCAAATAGGAGACTCTCACAGAAGAAAACTTGCTCCACACCACCTCAACCTGCAATTCTGCCATGCTTTTCTGAGATGAAAGGGGAAGCACAGAGTGTAGAACTGCTGGGGAGGAATGGTCTGTGCACATGGCTATGCTCATGGCTCCTACCCCTCCTGCAACCCTGGGAGCTC
Source organism: Leptocoma aspasia (assembly GCA_013399835.1). Lineage (NCBI taxonomy): Eukaryota > Metazoa > Chordata > Aves > Passeriformes > Nectariniidae > Leptocoma > Leptocoma aspasia. The sequence continues at coordinate 53,622 of VXAX01006182.1, read as the reverse complement.
CTATTGCTTCATACCCTCAGCTCACATACGAAAAGGGATTTAAAACTGTCAGGCAGCAGCTTTCACTATTAACTTTCAGTTTTGAAACAGCTGAGACTTAGAGGCTTTGAGGAAATCTGGGTCCGATTTTTATTTTTAGATAAACTGCCAGGGAAATAAATCACACAATAATGATTTTCAGTAATTTTTATAGGAGAGCTGACAACTCACTGTGGTGACTCAGTATTTGCAGAGTACTCTACAATATTGTGTAAGCACTTTAATTTCACCCATGATTGAATGAATTCAAGGGGTCTGGGCTTTGTTCCTTCAGCACTTTGAAGGTGTTTCATCATGAGGTGAGAAGAAGGTAGCAAAGGACAGACTTCGTCCATGATGTTGCAGTAGACAGTTTCAGGAATCATGCAAAGCCATATGGAATTAACATTTCTTCTACTATATCAGAACTTTCACCTCACCTAAGAGAAATAAAATTCACTTATTACAGAGATAGATATTAACCTTAATAAAGTCACTGGTAAGGCTGGAGTAATACAGGGGTTGGCCATGCTCTTGCCCTGTTTCAGTGAATCTGTTGGGGAAGAAAGATGATTCTGATAAGCAAAATAGCCTTGTAGTACTAGCAAAAAAAAAAAAACCTAAAAATTGGGGTTTTTTTTCT
>VXAX01006182.1:20063-52851 GCA_013399835.1 Leptocoma aspasia | reverse complement strand
AATTTCCCTCAAAAAAACCAAAAGCATGCACATGTTAAAGTGAAAGAGGAGGCTCTGACACCCCTCTAAACTGAGGCACAGGCTCCTTGGGCTCTGAGTAAAGAAACTGGCATTAGTTCAGTGACTTCAACCTGGCTCCAGGCTGTCTGAAAGGTCCTTTCACAGGGAAGTTAATGCAATATCTTGGCCTGAATTACCTCCTTTTTATCACTACCTCCATGCTATTTAGATATAGATTTTTTAGTTAAATGTACTTGTTAAATTTTAATGTCCTTTTGAAACACTGATGAATTCAAATACCACTATATGCAGCTTGCTGGGTCCAAAGAGTCACACAGTGGGAATGAAGCTGTACTCGAGCCATGCTGTAGTTTAGCTGCAGCAGAGGATTTTTGTTTTCTCACTAGAGGCATGATGTAATAACCACCCAGCTGATAAGCTTTAACTAATTTGCAGTTTCCCATTTATTCTTATAAAACACTACAGTAAGCTATGGTTGGAGTGGGTCTTACCCCAGATTCCATACACTGTGAACTGATTTTCTTCGTGCCACGTGTTCAGCACCCCCAGACACTCAGCTGTCTGTGTGAGACAGGCATGCCCTTGTCCGAGGGGTTGCACAGGCCGTCGCTGTCCCCTGGGCACAGGCCAGGCTGAAGGCAGCCATAGCCAAGTACACACAGCTGCAGTGCATTTGGAGTATTGCACAAACTCAGACTTTGGAGAGAAATAACTCTTAATGTAGCAATAATAGGAGCAACCAGATATTATGTGAATGAGAGGAAATAAATACTGGATTATTTACTTGCAAGTGTTCTTTTGGTTGGGATGATGGTTTGTTATGCAACTGAAATGTGAGAAAAAACAAGAAACCAGTAATTTCCTCTTGTACTCACAAGACAACACCAAATACGTCTTCAAGCTCAATTATAATGGAGGAGGAAGTATAATGGCTAGGTCTGGTTATGTCAAGGCAAGACAGGATTATTAGATCAGCTACCCCAACTTGCACAGCAAAAGCTCCTAGACCACCAAAATAGCTTTGCATTAATACTTTAGACTTCGATTAACAGCTTCTACATAACTAAATGATACTGTTCAGAGACACCTTGTGATAGTCTGAAGAGCGCCAAGACAGGGAGAACCCATGAAACCTAGCAGAGTTCCAGCAGGTGCTTTGAAATAGCAGCTTTATTTCCAGTTTCCACTTCAGTTTACAGACATTGGTTCTTCCGACACATTTCCCTGCTAGCTGAAAAAACTCCCTCGTACCCTGCATTTTCTTCCCATTAAGGTGCTTATATATTATAATTGAGTCACTTCTCAATCTTCTTTTTATAATGAAAGATAGAATAAAACAGCCTGCAGCCTTTAGAGCATAGACAGCTTTCCAGAAGTGTGTATGAAGGAGTAGAGGAAGTCTTAATTTCCCTATTTACAATACGATATCAGTCATCTCCTTTTTCAAACTTGCCAGAAGCTTTTGATTCCTTTTGGGAAAAGCTGTATACTCACATTAAAGAGCACATAAGCATGTATCAGCTCAGATAGCCCTTGGTCCTTCAGCCTGGTTTTGTGGACATGAGAACTATTTATGACAAACTAATTTGGACTTGCGAAATGTAAATCTTGTCTAAAGCCAAAGCTCCAGTACTACTTTTAACAGCAGCTTTTATTTCACTGAAATATTTTCATTTCATGGAAGTAGATTTCAACTAACCTTACACTGATTTGAGAAAACCCTTTGCAGATCCTGGTGTCATTACAGACTGTTTGCAAGGGCTGGCCATTGATTGCTGCCAGCAGAGTTGTCGGTGGACAGGGGCTGCTCCCCTCCCAGCACCTTCTGGAGGGTCTGCCCAGACCTCTGACACACAGCTATTTTCTGAACACAAGAACCAGCGTGCTTTGGTTGGTTTCTAGCATAAGCACCTGTGTATGATCTCATTATTAAAGAAGGAATCAGTGTGGAAAAGCAAGTTTCACCTCTGGTGGCCCATGGAGCATCCCCCAAGAGCTGTGCCTCAGCCACTCCTCTGGGAGCCGTCAGGATGGCACAGCTGCACAGACCTGCTCACAGCCAGGTGTGTGCCAGGTGGCCCCTCCACAGCAACCTGCTCCTGTGATGGTCACAGAGACCCATCCCTGCCCTTGCTGGTGCCCAGTGGTGGCCCAGCCCCTGGAGCTATACCCAACAGCTCCCTGTGAAAGCCTTGCTGTCCCCTTCCTGCTTTGCTGCCTGTGGCAGCAGCTCTCCTTGCTGATCGCTGGGGACCCATTTCCATGAAATCTGGCAGGGGAGGCTCCCCAGTGCCCTGGCCAGCCCTGCAGGGACGTGCCAGAACCACTGGTAATCATGGCTTGTAGGAGGGAAAAGCTGCTCAGTTCCCTGACACAGCACAGCCACTGGCACCGACCGTATCACAAATCCTGTCAGGGCTTCCCTGTCTGGCACTAAAACCATACCTATTATTTATGGATACCCCTTTTTAAAATTAGATGATTACAAATTAGAAAATACATGTCCTTAAATCTGAAAGTGCAAAGAGGAGTTATAAATATGCTAAGTCATTCTTTTATGTGACCTGAATAATTATGGAAACTGTAAGAGTTGCAATTTAAAAGGATTTTGAAAACACATCATCTTTCAAAAGATACATCAGTAGAAGGTCATCTGTGACCCCTGCATTGTGTGAATTTTCTGATGGAACAGATAGACCTAAAGTAAGATGACAGCTGCCCTCTCATAATTAGCAAGTAGGAGGCTGAAACAAACTGAAAGCCACCCAAAATATCAATATCAAAGTACACAGAGACAATCAGCATGAAGATAAGCACTACACTTAAATCTCTACGAGATGCTGCGCCGGGCTTAAAGGAAGACGCTGATTTTTGATGCAGACACAATACATCTGTAATTATTATATACTACAATTATTGCAGCAGCATATGCAAATGTTGCAGTGTGCAGCCTGAGACCAGCCTGAGCACACAGGCGAGGCTGTGCAGCCGGGGCAATGCCAGCACCGGCGGGGAGGAACCCGCACGTGCGCGTCCGGGAGCCCAGGGATGCACCCTCCTGTGCTGCCAGCCCTGTGCCCCTCAGCCTCGTGCCACAGCAGCCTTTGGATGCTCACAAATCAGGACTGTCAGTTCCAATGGTAAGGGACAAGTCCCATTGTCTTCTGGCATATCACATTTTCTTTGAAATGACTTGTCCTAGATTTCTAGATTAAAAATAACGAGTATATAATTCATATATAACACATAAATTTTATATTAAAAAAAAAACCTTAAAACCATACCTACAGTACTTTGGTACCTGACTTGTATATTTATGTGACTATTGTTAGAAGTGACTAATTGGGTTTGATTAGCTTCATCATTAATATTCTGTCCATAATTTAACATGCTTCAATAAAATACCCTAAAGCAGTATAATGATTAGATTTCAGGAATATGTGTTTTGCAATTAAGTTGCTCTTGATTTTGATATGCAGATTAAGAAATGGTGGTCTCATTTAAAAAAAACTGCCCTTATTAACTCAGCAGTATACTCTGAAGATTAGGTAAGAAATCCAAGATTTTCTCTTTGTATATGCTAGTTAAAATGTATTTCAATCAAGCATATGTGGGCAAATCAGATTTGATTAGTTTAAGTTCACAGTCATTCTATCTAAATGAATAATGTGTCACCTAACATTGCAAAAATTTGATTAATAGTTTATCAGTTAATTAAAAATGGGGTTTAATTTTTCTTTTTTAGGAAAATGCAAGGTAGATATTCCTTGTCTTCATCATAAATGCAAATTATTTCAGCTTGAATCTATTGTTCCTTGCTCGCTTCTTAGCCAACTGGCAAGAAAATAAAGCTTTTAAAACCATCTCTTTTAGAGAAGCAGTAAAACTTTGTTTGCTTACACATATGGCTGCCAGTTGTCCAAGTTCGAGCAGGATAATTCCTGTACATCCTTATTCCTCCCCCAAACTCTGCAGGGACTTTTTGGAAAGAGTCTTGGACTGTCTTTGCTGCATCCCACAGCAGGTCCAGGAGGACTCTGTGAATGAGGAGTCCAGGTAAGACCCACCAACGGGGTCAGGGAGGAGAGAGGAGATTCCAGCCAGGCTGGGGAGTAAAAGGGAGAGTGCCAGGGGACAGGCAGCCCCAGCCAGCCCCGAGAGGGGAGCACCACAGCCATGGGCAGCCCTGGGTGACTCCTGTTGCTCAGCAAGGGTGCCAGGCCTCCTCTGCAGCAGCAGCACTGCAGGGCATCAGCCCATCACAAGCCCAGCAGCCCATCTTGAGGGGCACAGGGGAGGGTGGCAGGCAGGGCTCCAGCCAGGCTGGGTGTCTGAGCACTGCTGCTGTAGGGTTGCACCATGTGTGTATCTATGTCTTATTTATGTATAGAATATTATATAACCAGAGAGGAGAGCGGGCTGGAGCTCTCAGTGGTGTGTGCATTTGTGTGAGTTCTCTGTACTTGTCTGCTCTGTATCCCCAGCTGTGTGTGTGTGTATACACACACACATCTATCTAGCTAGCTGTATATCTCTTTGTGGTACATGCATCTGCCTACTGTAAATATATCTTCAGCCTTGCTGCTGGTTGGACATGAGCATGAAGCTGCAGCAGCTTCACCTCTCTCAGGCCCTCAGATCCTGCTTGACATGTTTTCCTCCAACATTATGTACACAGAACAACTTGGAAAGGAAGGGAGGGGAAACTTCCTCCATCTAAGGAGCTTTGAAAGTTATGTACAAACACCAACATTAAGAAAATGGCAGTTCTACAAAAAGAAACAAATATGAAAAGCTAAAAATTGGGAAAACAGAAAACTGGTTTCCTTCAATAACTCAATTAAGTTATTTGGCGCAACCACATAGTATAATTTTAATTATATTCTCCCATGTTACACTTTCTACATGATTTTACATTATTCAGTGCACAGCATGAATAGCACTCTCTGAATTCACAAGTGTGAAATATGTACATCTACACACGACATTACCCAAGTACACCATTCAAGATGTTAGCAGAGTCTCTCCTAAAGATGCTCCTACAAGTCCCCATGATACCCTAAGGAAAGCAGCCAGGATTTTAGCAGCCTTCATACTGCAGGAAACACTCACAGGAGGTGCCTCTTGTCACTTTGGGTGGGGCTGCTACACAGAGCAGCCTGTGTGCTCCCTGTAAGCATCACCATCAGAGCAGGTGAGATGGGCAGGATGGTGGTTTCCCTGCTAACTCTTCAGCAACAACTGAGAAAATTTGCCTGCTTTTCTATTAGAAGTCTGTTCCTTTTTTTTTTTTTTTTTTTTGCAGTTGGATTTTAATGTTAAAACCAGTCCAGAATATTAAAACTACCTACTCCTAAACAGTTGGATGAATTCCTCATGCATCCAAGTTTGTTGCTTCTCCCCTCCAGCACTGTCCTCCCTCTGGCTCATACACACTGCCTCCAGTGCTCCAGGAACCCAGACTGTTCCACCCTGTTTTTGTCCATTCAAACATTTTTACATCCTTTTCAATCTGTGCAAATCAAACCTCTTATTTTAGTCCTTTTATCACTAACTCTTCTGTTCCCTTGTCACCTGTGCTTTATATCTTTATTTTCCTGTATAAGGCAGCCTCACAGAAATGACTGGAAAAACCATTACCCTTTCTCCTTCCCTCCATAGCCACTGTTGCCGCCACATCAGGAAGAAATCAGCTACTTAATTACAGCGTATGAGACAGATAAAATGCCAATTTTGCCTCCTATTTATAATGATCACTTAATTTTGCAGGCACCCCACAAAGAGCAGAATCTGCATGCTGGTCCCTTGTATTTTCATATTGTTATTAATAATCTGAGCATGAGGGGGGTGAAAGACAGAGGAGATCATATTTGCTGCTGTACAACTCTACACTAGCTATCATAACTGTAGCACAATAATCCTATTTGTGAGCAACTAAATGCATCTATATTAATCACTGAGTCATACAATTATTGAGGTTAGAAAGGACCTTTAATATCGAGTCCAACCATTAACCCAGCACTAACAAGCCCACCACTAAGCCATGTCCCTTAGTGCCACATCTCCACATCTTTTAAACCCACCCAGGGGTGGCAACTGCCCCACTGCCCTGGGCAGCCTGCTCCAGAGCCTGACCACCCTTGCAGTGAAGGAATCTTTCCCAGTATCCAACTGAAAGCTATCCTGGTGCAACTTGAGGCCCTTTCCTCTTACTGTTTCACTTGTTCCCTGGGAGCAGAGCCCAACCCCCACCTGGCTGCACCCTGCTGTCAGGGAGCAATAATGTCCCCCCAAGGTTCCTTTTCTCCAGGCTGAGGCCCCCCAGCTGCTCCTCATAATGCTTGTGCTCAGGGGGCAATCACTGCCCTGTCCTGCTGGCCACACTATTGCTGGTACAGGCCAGGTGCCATTGGCCTGTGTGCCCACCTGGGCACACCTGGCTCATGTTCAGCTGCTGCCAACCAGCACCCCAAGGTCTTTTTCCACAGGCAGCTTTCCAGCCACTTTGCCTCAGCCTGGAGCAGCACGTGCTTTCCTGACATAAGCAGTCCCTTCTGACCCTATAGGCATCTTTTGATTGATCAAGAAGAAAGATAAAAAGGGAAAGAAAAGCACTATTTGTTTATCCATTGAGTAAAAATGGAAGAAAACCACTAACAGTAAAGGAACTTAAAAATCTCCAGCTGCAAGTGGAAATGCAGAGTTACAGTGACATGGTCGCAGGTTGTATTAGGGGGCTTTGAGTAACCTGGAAATATGGATCCATCAGGAAACACAGTTCACTTAAGTGGAAGCCAGGAATGCTCAGACTTCTTAAAATCAGGTCCATAAAGACTAACTCCTAGAGAAGTGTGTCCCTAAGATAGCCAGAAACTAATTGGTCATGGATAATAATATAACATGCTTGCCCTCCACCATTAATATGGGGCTATATTAATATATCATGGCTTGGTAACATAGTATGACTGGAATCTATATCAAATTATTATGTCAACGGTCCATTAAGCAAATAGTACATTAAACCAATAGAAGAGCATTAGGTGTTGGATCCATAAATGGGTATATAACAGTAGGTTCAGGATTTAAGACTCCCCAATAAATGCAATATTATATAAGCTGCAGGTTAGCAACGAATTTGCTCTACCTCGTTGATTTCTATATAGAACCAGACACAAGGAGCCATTTTCTATCCTAAGGTTTGCACTGTAGCCAATTAATATGAAATATTTTCCTATGAAAAGCCATACAAACATGACCATGTAATTCCCTTCTAACAGAAATGTTTCATTAGTGTTTCTGATAGAGGTCATCAGTTCTTCTTCATCACATTACTTCCATCTTGTCCAGCAATTATTTATGATACCAAAGACACCAAACACCTCTCCTATGCTTTTTTTCCTCCCACCAATGTTGAGCTTGTCACAAAAGTTTAGTAATGATGAAAACTCTTGGACAGGAGCCTGTGCAGGATGAAACCATTCCTATAGTGACCTGATGTTGAAAGTAAATTATTCAGATGAAAGAGGTTTGACTTCTGCACCCATTTCCCCTGCAGGATTGCAAGGAGGACTTCCAAAAATAAACCACAAAAAAAAAAAAACAACAACATAAAAACCAAAACAAAAAAAAACCACCCACCACAACAAATTCAAGTTGTAATTGAAGATATTTATCCACAATTCCAGGAATGCATTGAAATTGCAACACTTGCACAGGTCACCACGCAGCCATCATCTGACCCAGCCACACCAGGTGGAAGCTGGACAGCAGTGTCAAGGTGAGGGGCACCACATAACAGGAAGGTCACAAAGAGCTGAGTCCCTCCAATGTCAAGCTCTGTCTCTGGGCACAGCATGAGCCCCAAAGTCACTTCAGTTGTGCTTTGCTCTACAGCCTCTGCCGGGCACCCCCCAGATTTGCCTGGCCTCACACTGCAGCTGCCAAGAAAATTCTGACAAGAGGCTGGGTTGCTCTGTACCTCCCCAAGCCTTCCAGCCCCCATCTTCAAACCATCTGCAAGGAAAGCCTCTTCCACCTTATAAAGAAAACACAGGACACCATTCTTCAAACAAACAAAGAAACTGAAATTAAATTATAAAAATCTTTAAGCATGTTCCAGTGTACTGTCTCACCAGCAGAGCACAGGGCTGATGTCCTTCAGCACACAGCTAAGTCATGGCAGCAATCACTCCCCCACCAGCACCTTCCCAACCTGCCTGTCCTGTACACTGGATCAAGAGTCACCTTTTTTTGTGTATCCTTTAACAAACTCACGTAAATAAAAGCCATGTGGTATTGATAGACGCTATTATTCTATAACAAAGACTTCAAAAAAACAACATGGATAGGAGATGCAGAACCCAAAAGTTCAGGCCAGTTATTATAAACGAAAAAGGAATTCAAAAATAAACCACTAAGGCACTCAGTACAAGCTGCAGCTGGGGGCCAGGGCCACGTCTCTCCCTCTGCACGAGCCGAGGAGCAGCAGAGCTTTGGGGGGCACAGACCCCGCATCCCAGAGCTCTCCCATCACAGTCTGTGTGGTTCAGGTGCCCAGCCCTGGCTTTAGGCAGCTCAGCTGAAGGTCCATGCTGTGCCCCCAGGCCAGGCAGGCTACCATCACTCTGTGCCTCTTCTCCACAGCAGGGCTGTCACCACCAGTCCCTTGCAGCACGCTCCTGGGGTTCCCACGACAGCTGTCCCCACCTCTGCCCCCTCAAGGGCTGCCCAGTTCCATGCACCTCTGCTGAAGCCTCCCCTGGCCTTTCCCTTCCTGGGATTTTCCCCCAGCACACACAAGTTACATCTCTTCTGGTTCTCTCACACAAATTGCTCCCCTCGCATGTGTTTTCTGTTCATCGATACACGGATCTGGTGACAGTAATCCTCTTGAGTTTCAAAATGGTTAATGGTTCTGGGCTCAGCTTCTCTCCACTGTGTGTTCAGCTTTCTGGCCTCTACAAAGCGAGCATAAAACAGAGTTTCAGACACTTCTGTTCACTGTGCACAAGAGTAAAGTGCTTGAAAAGATGCAAGATAGTGAAAAATCAGTGCGGTGTGTTTCTGCCTCATTCATGCCTGCCAATATCATTTTAAAAAAATCAATAGATTGCAATTTGCATTCATTTTAATACATTTGCATAAACTCAGGCAAATACATTGAAAGCTTTGTCCCTAACAACTTTAAAGTTATGCTGGAGCAAAACACCAGCACCGAGAGCTCATTGCAAGCTGCTGCCTTGGGGGGTGCTTAAAGTGGGCAGGTTTTCCTCTCCCTGCTCAGTTCCACCTGAGCGTGGGCAGGGAGCAGGGCTGGGCTTTGCCCTGGCAGCATGCTTGGGAGGGATGGGCACATCCCTGCTTACAGCAAGGCAGCTGTTTGGTGAGCCCAGACTGGTTTTATGACCGCAGGTAAGTTCTCAGGCTCAGACTCTTGAGTAGTCTGTTTTGTTTCACTCCCACATTATGGAGCCCGGTGTCCCTAAGGAGCTGATCAGGCTCACACTACCTGCAGCGGTCACTGAGCAGGTAGGAGATAGTTCAGGGACACACAGAAATGTTGTTTGACATTGGGACACTGAGGCTGGAGCAGGCTAAATATCTTTCTTCTCTTGACTGAGCCTCTAGGTCAGATCTGTGAATTCACCTAGCTGCGCCAGCAACTGTTTCTCTCTCCAAGAAGATGTGTTTTCATCTCCCAAATCCATAGCTGATCAGGTATAAAATTTGTTGCAAGACTATGGGATTGGTTTAAAAAGCATCAGGTTTGCTGGCTCTCAGTTGAGTTCAGCCAGAGCAGCATCCCCTCAGCCTGTGGTACAAGCTGCTACGCAGTGGGACTGCCCCATGCAGGCACCAGGCACTTCCTGACATGGCCCAGGTAGAACCAAGCAGGCAGGGCAGTGCAGGGCTGGCAGGGAGAGGCACAAACCCCCATATCCACACAGCACATCCCAACGCTGCAGCTCAGTCCTTCAGCAGGGCACACAGCCCAGAGCAGCATCCCCCACCCCTCAGCACGCAGAGTCTGAGCAGACACAGGACTGCTCCAAGGTTTTCAAGCCACGTTGTTCTGCAAAAGAGATGCTGGTGACACACAGGCACAGCGTGGTGCCCCCCAGCCACAGGCCACGAGCAGCACCACCAGTGTACCAAGATTTAAGGGGAAGAAAAAAACAGTGCTGCTTACAGGCCTAAAACCAAAAATACAAGGGTAAAAATGAAATGAGTAACAGCTTTCTGCAAAATGTGTAAAATATCATTGAGAGAATATAATCTGCATTTGGCTGTAAAATGAAGAGTAAAAAAAATTCACAAATACACCAAGGCATTCAACACTGCATCTAGACCAAAGGGGAGCAATGTGTTGGAAAAAAAATCTTTCAAATTCAGTTCAGAGAAGCTGATTTCTGATGTTCTTCAACTCAGAACTTGGAATAATTTTTTTTCCCCTGTAGGAACTTATACAAAAATGACAAAGAAGGAAAAATATATAAAAAGCCAAGAAATAATGACTTTTTAATCTTTGATGATATCTACTCAGAGGGTAACTATCTACAAGGATTGCAAAATTTAACCTATCATTTCCATAGTGACAACAGAATTTATAGATTAATAGATTTATAGAACTTAAACATTTGGAACGAAACCATCTGGCTCCGCAATAGCCAGCCCCAGACTTAGTGCTTCAATAGCTAGAGCTCTTCTCACTGAACAAAAGCCAAACCTCAAGTCATCAACAGCATCTGGCTATGATAAAGCCCTGCTCCAACACCAACTATTCAGAGATGCTCTGCTAAGTTAGCAGGATGCGCCTGAGAAGCTGAGCTGCACAAAGGGGTAAGTGGAGACACAGTAGGTGTCCTCTGGGAAGGCTGGGGAAGGTGCTGAGCATGTGCCTCGCTGGGGCAAGGAGAGCACGACCGAAGCTGAGTAGGCAGACTCAATTATTTTAATCTCTCTCATAGGGGTCAGTTGCTGTCTGGGTGCCCACAGATGTTTCCAGCTGGGGAGGAGGCAGCTCCTGGGAGCAACCAGCACGGTGATGCCATGCCAGGGAGGGTGACAATGCAGAACCCAGCGCCACTTGCCCAAGAAAGCCACCTCCACACTCTCTCCCTGTCCCCATCCTCGGGCTGGGGACCCAAACCACCCAATTCCCCATCAGGGAAGCAGGATCTCCAGGGCTGGGGTGGCCAGAGGCTTGCTCCCAACCGAGCCACCAGCCCATTTGGAAGCCACTTCTGTTCCTCAATGTTAAGGTAGAAACAGAAAACTTGAGACAAATCTCTGACATTTTATAACTGCATTCGCACTAACAAATGTAGACGACACATTTATTGACATTGTAACAACTCCTCCAGGACAACTACATTTTTAAAAAAATGGAAGAATAAAGATAAATCTCCCATAGATATTGCAATGAATCTTACCCTGACATCCTAACAGCTCTGATTCAATCCTTGAATAGGGAAGAGCTCATTAAAAATATCTTCCCCAGCCGCTGCATGGGGCCGATGGCTCCTTCAGCCCAGCCCCAGCGACTCCTGCATGCAGCTGGTGATGCCAGACAGGCACAATTTATGGTTTCATGAATTTGATGAAGTGATATATACACTCAGATTAGTATGTTTGTAAGAATTGTAAAGGTTTCAGGCCCAGATTTTGTGAACTACAAGTTTAATTGGCCCGCGATTACTATGACTGCATATGCAAATTAGATCAGCGCAATTTCACATGTAAATGGCCATAAATTGGGCACGCCGAGCCTGCTGTGGACTCAGTGCCACTCCACCCGCCTGGCACTCGAGCCAGCCCCCGAGCTCTCTACACCTGCATCTTGCTGGGGCTGCTGCCCTCAGGATCCACGCACACAGCTCTGTCAGTATTGCTGGGAAGCGTGGCTGGAGGCTCAGGTTTGGGCTGGGGAAAGCACAGAGTGGTGCACGACCAGAGCATGGCAGGTGACAGGGGCTGCAGCCCAGAAACTGAGCCAGAACCTCTCCAAGGAGGTTGCTTCTCTCACCTCGTGAAATCCTCACCCAGGCTTCTGCCGGGGCTTGTCCACGCTGGTAACTCACCAGCAGCTAGAAAAAAATTTTACCCCAAAGTTTTTCATACAGGCTTGGTTACACTTGAGAATTTTCACAAGTTTTCCAGATTTCAGCACCTTCCCCCAGGATAGCCTCTCCCTCCTGAGGTTTGATTCAAGCCAAGAAGTGTCCACAGTTAATGGGAATTAATCCTGAGCCACAGGATTGAGACCGAGCCCTCATTTTAAGGCCATTTGGCAGATTTGAACCTAGACTGGTGCATTTCCCCCCAGAGCCTGGAGCTTTGGTGCACTGCAGGGCAGCATCTTGCCTTGCTGCAGAGCTGGGACAGCCAACTTTGGAGCCCAGGAGGAGATGCTGCAGCACCTGGGGACACTGCAGAAGAGCCACCTGAGCCAGATAGAGCAGCTTCTGCTCCGTTTCCCTATATATCTCATTTGCACACTGTAGTTGTTGTTGCTCTTTTTAACAAAGAAAGACTTCCGATCTTCAGCCATGGACTTGGAGCTCTTCAAAAAGAAAAAATTCAAAGGCTAAAAGCCTAATATTAATGAAGAAAAACAGAGCTATGCAAGCCTGAGACAACTAATAACCTATGCAGAGCTATAAACTGATAAAGATTTGCTGGTCTTTAGTAAGAAGCGAAGCACCAAGAGTTTCCATATAATAGGAAGACTCCTGCGTTCAGTCTATCTGAACAAGATGCTTTAGGCTTAGTTTCCTCAAGACTTTTGTGCCATTTATGGACCATTTCTGCATGTAAAACAGGAAATTAGTGCACTAAAAATGACTTATGCACCAAATTAGTCTGTTTTCATACCCACAAAATCCCAAAGCAGCTCTATTTAACTCTGACCCAAGTATTCACCTCAGGGGTGAATTACCTAGAGAAGCTGGAGTCTGATGGAAAAGCATTTGCAGCTTTAGGAAGCTTATTTTACATACTCACCAATAACTTTCATTTTGTGGAAACAAGTGCAGATTTGGTGCATGTTGTGCCCTGACCCAACGTGGCAGGAACCCTTCCCATAGCACCAGATCCCCACAGTGCTGCCCCTTCTGACCATGTCTGCTCTTCTCATGTCTTTCCATTTTAGATGAGCCCTAAAAACATATTCCAAAATAAAAAATAAATCCAGGGTACCCAACCTCAATAACCTGCACATGTTGCAGCACCACAATTTCAGCACCCTGCTGCTGCTGGGCTGTGAATCTCACACAGGGATGGGGACACAGATCTTTTATTCCCACATGGAATATTCCTTCCATGTCATCTCCTGTCTGACACAGGGCCTCAAGGCACTTGGGAAGGAAAGCTAAACATGCTGTACAACAGCCTCCCAGACTGTGGAGCTTGTTCCCACCCATTTTGGGGGCATTTTCCAGAAATATGGATATCCTCCGAGGGCAGGAGGCACCGCTTAAAACTTCCCTGTAACTGTTTCTCAGCCTCTGGGTGTGGGTTAGCCTTCAGGAGGTCACAAGCAAGAACTGGAACAGAAATTTGTATCTTTTGCTCCCTTTAACTCGATGCAATCTCCTCTATTTACATCTGCAAGCTACATCAGCAAAAACATCCTGCACAGATGAACTCTACAAGTACATAATAAATAAATAATAACAATAACAGTTTGTGTTAATATAGCACCTCTAATCCAATTATCTGAAAGCTCTTTGCAAATACTAATTAATTAAGTCTTGCAACACCCCTGTGACATAGGTTATTATTATCCCCACTTTATATGTGATAAACGGGAGTCACCAGAATTCTGCTTCCCTCGAGCACGGCCAGAGCAGCACGGCCAGAGCCCGTGGGCTGTGCTCCAGCACCACACATCACATCACATCGCTCTGAGAAGAGTTTCTTTTGGTAAAGACCATGACACTACAAGAGCAGAAAGGTGGGAAGCTGCTCAGCCCTTACAGGATACTCACAGCCAAGCACCAGGCTCGTACTTGCTGCCTTCCTGCCCCAGAGGATCCCTGCAGATCCACACTGAGGGAAGATGAGGTCACACCTCACCTCTCCAGCCATCAGCACAGCATGAAGCAATAATTATTTGCCTTGGGTCTACTCCAAGGCCCGGCTTGCAAAACAAGGAGGTGCTGAGAAGGAGCTCAAGCCCCAAAAGGGCTCACAGGAGCACAGGACTCTTTCCTGGCTTTAGTTTCCTTCGGGTGCCATGAATTTCAGCATCCCCTGAAAACTCTGTAATTTACGCCAGGTGGAGCCATTTGTGTTTCACCAGGAAATGGTCCATCCCAAAAGGTGGGTGGAGGTTGGAGGGAGTGGTGCTGCCCAAGGGCTCCCTCACCCTCTTGCCTGTGGCAGCCAGGGAGGCTTGGGCTCAGCCCCAGCTACACAGATAATCCACCCTGCTGCCTTTTACATGTCTCAGCAGTTTCAGTGCTCACTTTTTTCATAAACCTCTAGAAGATATCCTAACATGGAAGCAAATAATTTTTTAGCTTGCATTTTATGAAAAATTAATTTTTTAAAAGAAAGAGAGTTGCTGCTCACTCTCTGTGGAAAGCAGGCTGGGTTACTTTACCTATCAGGAAAATTGAGGCAAAATACCTCTGAAAATGATTCTTTTTTGCTCTCTTCTGACAGGGAAACACATATGAAAGCCTTCCGATTTGTTAGAACTCTTTTATGCCCACATTCTTGTTAATCATCTGCTGTAGTCTGGGAGAGGTTTTGGAGGTCCCTGGACCAAGTCCTCTTTAGTACACTTTTGGCAGCAATGTGGTTGGAACCATCCCTCACCTCATTTCAGCTTACCCCAACACCAATGAAGTAGTGTGAAAATGGAAATATTTTACATTCCAGTTGTACCTTTTCAGGAACATGCTGACTTTTGCCCCAGAAGAGTGTTTCTGTCAAACTCACCCCTGCAGTGCACTGAGCTGTGGTCTGCTTGGTAGTAACAGGGGGGAACCACCCTTTCATCTGCAACAGAATCCATCCTCCCCTTTTTTAACATCCAAGTAATAAAATTCACACAGCTAAATGAAAGATGTTGTTAATTATTTTATGGACTCATTGCCAATTCATTCTCTACCGTGTTATAGGGAGGTCAGTTGGTGAGGTGCTGCTGGGGAAGCAGGGGAGCTGCAGCACCACACGTGCCACGTGGAGAAAAATGGGCAAGAAGGTATATTGCTTTAAGCCAAACAAGATAAGGCGTGTTTGCCAGTTACTAAACCTGGGAAGGATCAAACGGCTCCACTGGAGGAGAACTGGGTGCAGCAGCTCATAGCAAGTGCTGTGGCTAATTCCAGACCAAAGGGGAAGCAGGATAAGAGGAAATTTATGAGTAAGCTCTTGAAGTAATGAAACGAAAGTAATGCTGATTGGCCTCATTTGCAGCAGTTCAAAAGCTGATCAGCATCGCTGAAGTAGGGAAGGATCAACTGACAATCATTTCCGTGGTGAGGAGAGGAGCTGACCCTCTGAACACAGCACGGGGGGTCCGGGCCCGGGGGCCACAGCTGCTCCCAAATTCCCTCTCTGCATCACCTGGACATCCTTCTGGCCCTGCCAGGGCACCAGCCCAGCTTCTTTGGGAAACGGGGAGCGCAGCGCTGCGTGATGCCCGGAGCAGCTCACAGGATGCTGTAAAACGGGAAGACAAAGCTGAGAAACACCTCTCAGGAGCTGGGCACCGTGCATGGAAAGCACTGCCTCGGGGCAAAGAGGAACCTTTTGGTGACCAGGTGGGCTTCACAAGGACAGGACATTGGCTGAGATCCCAGCAAGAGCTCCTGTCCGGGGGGGCCATGGCCCCTGCAGCCATCATCTTCCCTGTGCGCGATCGCAGGAGCCAGGAACCAGCAAATCCACATGAAAGCTGCTGGATCTTCAGCTGCCCTAGAGCCTGTATTTAGGATAACAACGGTTTGTAGTGTGCTCACTCAGAAATGGGGCAGGGAGGAAGAGTGGCACATTTGTTACTAATATGCCCGTGCTTCAAGGCTGAGTCTGACCCGTGTCCCGGTCAGAGTTGTATGGGAATACATTATCTGTGAACATGGAGCCATCTGGAACACATGTGATTCCACTGAATTTGGACAAAATCATCTGCCTATAGGTTGCAATGAAATGCTTATGGAACATGCAGTTTATGGAAATGTTTGTCTCTTCCTGGCTGATGTGCTGTATTATGACTAATTTTTGAAGGCCACATTGCATTAAGTCAGGATGTGCAGTGGAAACAACATGCCTGATAAAATCTTATGTGAGACAATGAATTGTAATATGTACATTTTAAGATGGTGGAGAGGGGAAAACCAGCCTTTTTCATCTACATATTGATTTGAGTCCTTATGTAAGCACAGAATCGCTGACCATAAACAAATACAGCCAAAACCGTTGTGTTTTCAGTAGTGTTTCACATACCTGGGAGGGAAAAATAAAGATTAACCCCAAATTAGTAGAGTACTTTTCAGCTTTGTATTTTGACACTGGACACAGTGAGCTGGNGCGGGGAGGATGCGGGGAGGATGCTGGGCGGCGGGAGGCTCTGCGGGGCCGTGCGGGGCTCGGCGGCGGGGCCGGGCGCGGCGCGGCCCACGAGGTGGCAGCAGACCCTTTGGAATGCGCCGGCGGCGGGCGGGGGCTCTNGGAACACATGTGATTCCACTGAATTTGGACAAAATCATCTGCCTATAGGTTGCAATGAAATGCTTATGGAACATGCAGTTTATGGAAATGTTTGTCTCTTCCTGGCTGATGTGCTGTATTATGACTAATTTTTGAAGGCCACATTGCATTAAGTCAGGATGTGCAGTGGAAACAACATGCCTGATAAAATCTTATGTGAGACAATGAATTGTAATATGTACATTTTAAGATGGTGGAGAGGGGAAAACCAGCCTTTTTCATCTACATATTGATTTGAGTCCTTATGTAAGCACAGAATCGCTGACCATAAACAAATACAGCCAAAACCGTTGTGTTTTCAGTAGTGTTTCACATACCTGGGAGGGAAAAATAAAGATTAACCCCAAATTAGTAGAGTACTTTTCAGCTTTGTATTTTGACACTGGACACAGTGAGCTGGTTTAGTTTAGTCACTGTGATGAGAATACTAATCTGCTCCTGCACCAGCAGTTTTACAGGACACAGTGCTTGTGCCTCCGTGAATTTCTTCTGCACCAAACTTTATTCACGTGGAGAACAAAATCCTCTGAGGGCCCAAGAGTTCCCGTGTGCCTGTGCGGTGCCTCTGCGTGAGGCTCTCAGGGCCGGGCTGCTCCGCCAGAAATTTCCCGCACGAGAGTCTTGTTCTTTCGGGGTGGGAGGGGTGGAGCGGCGGGAGGATAGACGGGAGTTTGCGNGGGACAGCCCGGCCCCGCCGCGCCGCGGGACGAGCCGCCTCCAGAGGGGTTTCACCGAGCAGCGGCACCGGCCCGCCCCGGCGGGGCTCTGGCAGCGCTGGGCCGTGCGGGAGCATCCCCAGGCGGTAGCTGGGAAGGAGGGACAGCATCCCCAGGCGGTAGCTGGGGCTCGCCCCGAGGTGCAGAGGGCTCAGCCCTAAGAAGCCTGCCCGGGCTCCAGCCCCTCTGCCGCTCGCCCCGGGGCGCCCCTTTCCCTCTGCCCGGCTCGGCACAGCTGCTGCGAGGCTGCCGGAACGAGAAAGGAATTTGATGTTGTCGAGATCTTTTAAAGGTCACAAGAGGAGGAAATTGTACCCGGAATACCTATGGTTCCCGGGAACAGCCCCTCGGGGCGAGTGGGGCTCCCGGGCAGTGGGGCTGCTGAGGACACGGCAGCGCCGGGGCTCACACGGTCCCTCGCCCAGCCCGTGTGCCACAGGCGGAAACAGGTTCCTCTTTCCATCTTCTGCTTCATCTGCCTGCCGGGGCAAAATTAAGACCAAGCAGCCCTGCACTGTCCACCCTGCTCCGGGAGCCGTGTCCTCGGGCACCAGTGCCATGGGGACGCGGTGCCGGGGCTGAGCGGGCGGGCGGCTCCCGCTGCGGGGCTGGGTTTAATTACAGCTACAAGGCACCATCAGCCGTGCAAACCCAGACAGGGCACCGTCAAAATTCAGCGGCTGCCGGCCGTATCTGGGGAGCTGCGGGGTGATGGCAGATGGCGGAAGGAGTTTCTTTATAAACTGAGAATGCAGACGTGGAATTGCTGTCCACACTGATTTTCCCCCCAAAAGAGCTCACGCGCTGATAGAGACTGCTACACATCTCCGCAATTAAGCAGTCAAGACGTGCTGAATAATAAATGAGCACAGAAAGGCCTGGGCTGCAGCTGGGACCGAGTCCCCTGGTAAATGTGACAAGTGCAGCAGGCACACGCCGCGCTGGCAGAGCGCTCCCAGCCCCGGCCGAGCCAGGGAAGCTCCCTCTGAAGAGAGCGGCGTTCTCACCAGACCAGTGCCTTCTCCATCCCCTATCCCTCCTCGCCTCCCCACCCAGCACGGGGGACCGACCCCCAAATAGCCAGTCGCTGTCCCCACCCGTCCCCTCTGTGCTCACAGGGGCCGGTTCCCTGCCACCTTTGCACCTCTGATGCACAGACCGCTGCCCGCTTTAAATGAGTTGCGGCGGTAGTCTGTATACACGTGAGAATAAAGTAAAAGGTAATTAAAAGATATGGCCTACATCAAGCAGGACCATCAAGCGCCTGTTACATCAGATGAGGTGGTGAGTCCTCCATCCTGCCCAGTTTTAGCGTTTATTTTTGGGCAAAGCATTAGCACAATGGCATTTTACCTCCCCCTCCACACTTTGGGTGGCAATATACCTTTGTTTAAAAGACTGTAAGGAGCAGAGAAGTGAAAGGAATGAATGTAGTTTGAGGTTATTGCTTGAGTGGGCAGAAGAACATGAAAATTCAAAACATCCCAGCAGCCTATAGATGTAGGAAAACTCCTGGCTGTTCAGGCAACTGATTGTTCAATAAATGCAAATGGACAAAGCAAAGCATCACTGAACTTGAGAGATAAAGGTCCCCTAACAATAGAGGCTTTTTACAGCATTGAGTCCAATTTTTTTTTTCCTGTTTGTATAAGTAAAACCCAATTTGAGCAACTGAAGCATCAGCTCTTTACAGTGAAAGATAATTTGTCTGGAGCAGCCAATAAGATAGTGTAAGATCCTCTAAAGAAAGCCCAAAATATGTATCCTCATTTCATTAATAAATGGCTTGAATCCAAGCATAAAAATGATGTGACTTTAATGGTTTTTCCAACTGGTAGCCACATTCCTTGTTAGCAGGAGATCCCATGTGGGAACATTAAAGTGAGACAACCCCATACAGGCTGGGAGTGATGGAACATGACCTAGCAGCTTCAGCACACATCAGAGGATGAAGCTTGGTAATAAAATATTCAGATAAGCAATTCAGCCCTAAATGATGCTCAGTGTCCAGATTTTGAAACTGGGGTTTAAAGATCTTCATATTTTGAAACGCCAAGTTTACATAAGTAAATATGAAACTGAAAGTCAAGAGCTGGTAATTACAACCTGGTTGTACCTGGATATCTGCCTGGTTAATTTAAACATGTATTTTGGGTTAGTCCAGGAAAACTATTAAAGTCTAGAATCTCTTTGTGAATAAATCTTTGTGAAGTTGGCATGCCACAGGTAGGAGAGGGGTCTTGTGATATGGTATGTTCTCATTTTTTGCTTCAGTAGACTCATTTTTTATTGAATAGCAGAGTAAATATTTAAGCAAAACTAGTGTAAACTGCTGGCAGGTATGCCATGCTAAGTAGCAATCATTTACTTTTAAATAATTAAAAGTCAATATACAAGCATAGCATTCTTGTTGCAGTGCAGCACACGGTGCCACCGCTCTGCCTACATGTCACTTCAGAGCCTGATTCACTAACAAAGCATTTAGTTCAGCTCATTTGGAGGGGGGGGGGGGAAAGGAGGTTTTTAATAATCTGCCCTCTCTGTTGCGTGTGTTTGCAGGTATTTTGGCTATGCAGACCCCAGCTATTTCTGAGTAAGGCTGAGTCTGCATTGCTTTGTGGGGCTGGTGAGGAAAGCCCTGATTTCCTTTGCATTATGCATAGTGGAAGTGTCAGGATGGCTCTGATGGTGTTTAATTAAATATTTGGCAGTGTTTAATTAATTAAATATTTAAACATTAAATACTAAATAGGATGTGATGTCTGCTTAGTGGACATTATGTCTCAATAGCCATTAGTCATTAAATAGGGCTCAAATTGGCCCTAGAAGACTCCCCTTAGCTAAGCAAGGTCTTAAGTACATGCACTTTTGGATCTTCATTAATAAGTAATAGAGGCCAATTCAGACTATGTAGCAACACAGAGATCCCTATTAATGGAACGTTAATGTCTCTGTTTGAGACCAGGCTCTCCAGTCTAGACAGCAGATGAGCTGCTCGGGGTGGGATGGGGCTCCTCGGGCGGTGCCGGGGCTGTGGCCAGGGCAGGAGGGCAGAAGGATCCCCACCACGGCTGTGGGGTGCCTGCCAGCACAGCACCTTCCCTGGCAAGGCCAGGGGTGCAGCCAGCACGTGCTGTGCTCTGCCAGCACCTCCATGGCTCTGTGGGATGTTTTGGGTTAACTCCAGGGGATTTTAAATTCATTACATGGTTCGGTGTTCGCACACACTTAGGCTCGCTGCACGAGCCCTGCTGGCCGAGGAGCCCTGTACAGCCACCTCGAGGTAAAGGAGAATCAGGCTCCTCACGCCCAGGCTTGGCCAGATTCCCACGAGTGTTGGCCACAGGCTGATCCAGCCAAGCATTCCCACATGCCAGCACTCTCAGCCTGCACTCTTCCAGCACAACAGCTCACACGCTGAAAACTGAGCAGAAGCGCCTGCTGAAGTGGGGTCTATAAAAGTGAAGGGGACTGATGTTTTAAAGATTTTTCTGTAATATAATTTCAGCAGGGAAACAACATTTTACAGGCCCGTGTGGTTTTGAATTTGATAATTTACTATTCTCTATTCCCCAGACAACCACTAGTGGCAAACACTTCATACTTTTCACCTCGGTGGGATTTTTGGTAAGATTTATCTGTTTTAGCATTAGATGCAATGCTGCACTCTAACACACACTGACACTGCCTTTCAGCACCATGCTGCTCAGCAGAGGTTGTGTAGCCCACACCAGGGACTCAGGCTCCTTGGGGGCAACAAGCAACCCTGGCACCCACCCTGCCAGTGATCTGGAGCTTTTCAGCATGTGATAAACGGATTGCAACTTGAAGCAAGTCTAAGATTGTTTTAATTGGTGCTAAAGTCAAATTATAATCCAGCAGGGGGATCCCTAATTAACTCAAGGTTTTACTTCTTTGGGGAGCTGTGGTAACAAGCCACGTGCCATCAGTGGAACTTGTGCAGGGCTAGGGGTGGCCAGCAGGGCCACTGCAAGGAGCCTGGTGTGCTCCTGCCCTGGTGCTTCTCATGGATTCAGCATTCATAGATCTCCCGTGCCTCCCAGGCTGCAAACACGCTGGTAATCAGATTGTGCTTCTGCCTAGTAGTTCTTACTTGAAATATCATTGAGTTAGCTCTTGAGGGATTTGTGTCTGGTGACATATATATTGGTACCGAAGTCAGAGGTCGCCTATTGCAAAGATCATCTTGATAGGATGATTATGAAAAAAGCCATGCTGGTTAGAAGACCCTCTAACTAGATTTGGCCATCTTCTTTCAGCATCACATTAGCAGATCCTGGTTTCTCTCTCAGTTTTAGTGATCCAATCTTTCTTCTCCTGAATTTCTCCCTTGGGAGCTTTCTACACAGACATTTTAATATATCACACTATTCTCTGCAGAAATCATTTGCTTAATAAAGAGACTGGATATTTTTTAATTGTAACATCAGCAGTGTTCAAGAGCAGCCACACTGCCCACACCTATGCCTGGCACGGGCTGGGAAGGACTGGTCCTGGACCAAAGCCATCAGAGCAGTGAGTCAGTGCTTTCACCTTCACATTTCCACCAGGCACAGCTCCCAGGGCAGCTGGGACTGGCTTTGGAGGGGATGGGGTGACTGCTGGGAGCAGTGCTCTGCACAAGATGTCCCTCCACCATTTTGCTCCATGCAAACTCCAGCTGGACCTTTTGTAGTTTTTAAGAAATTGTCAGTGATGGGATAGGCACTGTAAAGCCAGCACCCTATCAAATATTAAGCAGCACAGTCAGTCACTGAATTACCAGCTAACTGCCAAGCACAGGTTTATTTTTCAGTTTTAATGCTTCTTGTTGCACAGTGTCAAGCTGTCAGAAGACAGTGTCTGCAGAACACAAAACAAGTATCAGTGCCACACTTTCCAACAACTCAGCCAGCCTGCTCAGCATCCTCTGCCCACACCACCTTCCCAGGTGACACGAGGTGAGCCCACACAAGCTGCAGGTGGGCTGTGCTGCTCCCCACACTCACTGCTCTCCCAGTTATTTCTCCTGGTAGCTTTGCATGCTTGTTGCGTGCTGTTAAAAGGCTTTTCATTTCCTGACAATTTATAAATATGTATTGGGCCTGAAGGATGAGGGTAAAGCAACTGCTGTTTCTTTTTTTAAAGAAAATTAAACATGACAAACTTAGTTATTCATGCAAACCATCCGCCTGTTATCTCTGATTATGCAGGATCCAAATGGTGAAGCTGAGTGAATGAGTGCATTCATCAAAGTAAACTGTCAGAGGCAGGAACACTGGGTTTAACCTACCCCTACCTATTCTCTTTTGTACTTATGTTTCATCATCTTCAACAGGCAGTGCAGTTGCTTGGTATCAGGAGCACCTATTTCACTACCTCCTCTCTCATTAAGGGGGTTAATTAATCTCCAGAAAACAGAAGAGACCCTGTGTGTAGTGCTCCCCTGCTTTAAAACATCACTTCACCAGGGTATTTTAAGCTTGTGGGGCAGATCATATGGTGTTTCAGGTGCAGAGGCTGGAGGCACAGTGCTCGTGTGTCCCTGCACTCACCCAGCATGAAAGGAGGCACAGTGTTTTGTTAAGCCTTGGCACTCATGCACGTGTACATATGTGTGGGACAAATAAGTAGAATAAACTTCACACGCTGGAAAGTGACAGATTGATTCCCACGCATCTACCAACCCGCCCCACAGCAACAGAGAAAACCTGGTACATGTAAACATGAGAAAACAATAAAGATTGTACCATACTGTCTGAAATTTGTGGCAAGCTCCACTGTTCACTTGTCTGTTTTAATGCAGAGAAGCTGCTTCAGACATCAGCTCTTATAGTCAGAAACAGCTTTGATGTATCTTATGAGGAAGATGCCCTTTACCTGGCCTGGGAGGATTGGATGGGGCCAGGTCCCTTCCTGAGGCACCAGAATCACAGAATGAGCTGAGTTGGAAGGGACCCACAAGGATCACTGAGTGCAGCCCCTGGTTAGTCTGTCCCCAAGAGTTACAGCATGTAACATGTAATACCTGGGAGTATTGTCCAAATGCCTCTTGACCTCCATCAGGCTTACAAGCCATTCTTTCTTCTCCCCCACAACCATTACCAGTGCCCTGAATGGCTCCTCCTAACTGGATGATGCCCAGGTGACCACTGAGGCCCCCTCTGTCCTGCACTACCCTTCACTGTCAATTCTTTGGTGCAAGCCGGGGACCAGAATTTTAAGCCCTGTGGTGCTGTGCCATGCCAGGGGGGTTAAACTGTCCAAGGATTTTTAGGGTGGGCTGGAGGGCAAGGAGGACTTCTTGCAGCTTGCAATGCCTTCTGTGGTGCAATATAATGCTTTAGCACCAGGAAAAGCCACAGCACTCTCCCAGCATGATTTACACTCTGGTTGAGTCAGTGTGACAGCAGGACTACTTAACGCTACCCTCCGCCCCCACTGTTACAGAGTTATGACTTTAAACGCCAAATATGAATCAAAAATTTCCTCTCCATTCAAGTCCTCCTTCTGCCCTTCTTATCTGACTCATTTCCAGGCTGCCCACTGACCTTCATGCTAATTGATCATTACCAATAGATAAGGGTAATGCAGCTTTTGAACTGTGCTTGCTGTGTGCTTTGTGCTCTTGATTGGCACAGGCGACATTTTTTTGCCTAGTCTGAAATGAAATCAGAAGCCAGTGGACAATACCCCTGCACATTGGAGTGAGCTGACATGCTGCTACAGGCACTGCCTGAAATGACTGGAAAAGCCCAGTTCCATCAGAGGTGGGCATTTGCAGGGGGCTGGGTCTTCTCTAACACCCCCACGGAGCACGCTTGCTGTCACCAAGCCCTCTTACACCACCAGGTATCTCCCAGGAAGGTGCCTGAATTCACTGCTGTGAGTGCAGCACTCACCAGCTGCCCCTTCCCGGGGGCTGAGGTGTTTCACAGGTGTTAATTAGCTCAGGAAACCACGCAGCACCCCAGGTGCCTGCCTCTGGATCCAGCGCACTAGAGAGGATTTAAGTGACTTGTCAGGAGTTACCGGGAGAGCCCGAGGTGCAGCTCAGCTCTCACTTGCTGCCCGCAGCCTCTTCTGCAGCTATCAGATAGTGCCAGCCCTCTGCGAGGCACTAATACTGGGGAGCATGTTTCATACTCAAATGGATTATTACTGGAATCCTATAGATAAAGCCATTCATCTTCTGCAGCCCTTGGGAGTCTGAGAAGTTAATACACATCACAGCAACAACACATAGAAAGCGTGCAGCACAAAGACACAGTGAGAAGTGCTGAAAGGAAGACAAGAACCGGAGCAGGAGAGCAAATCTGCATGAGGTACACAAAAACTTCACCAAAAATTCAGATCTTCAAGCACTTTCAGGTGAAGTCTTCAGAAATATCAACATGAGCTAAAAGCTTCAAACTCCTTTTGTTGAGCCACCAGTTTTCTTGGAAAGACTGTCAACGAGAACAGCAATTATCAGCCTTGTTCTCAGACTTGCCCATGCATGGGGGCAGTGGCAGGTGGAAGCAGGTGCTGGTGGCACAGGACACCCGGCCTGCCCAGCCCAGGTGTTTGTACATCTGCCCCTTTATCCAACCACGGTGACAAAAATAAGAGCAGAAATCCCAACGCCCCATTTTCACCAGCTTAAACCCTCGTGATGAGCACTCTAAGAACCCATTTCAGGCAGAATAGAAAATTAATGAGGGAATAAAAGAGGTTGAGTCACACATCTTACATCTCAAATATGCCTTGCACAAATCGGCCGTGATGAATTGTTGTATGAAGTCTGGGCAAGGCTCCTCACTGGTCAGAATACAGATAAAGCATGTGTGGGGCTTCTCACATGTTAAACAGAGCTCATTAAGGGAAAGATGCTGTTTATCCTTTTAATTCTGACCACATCATTCACTCGTCATCTTATTTAGACCCTATTTTTCCCCAGACTGGCAGGTGATATGATTGCATTGGCCTCAATGCAATCACAGCTCACACTTTGCTTGACAATCCAGCAGCAGTGACCAGAGCTTTTGTGCTGGTGCAGCTGGGAGAGCCGGGTGCCTGCTCACGGACATCCCAGCCCAGCAAACCCACGCGGGCGGCACGGAAACAAAACCAGGCAACTTTCAGTCCATGAATATACATCTCGTTCAGAGCAAAAAGGAGGCTCTCCAGCAGCAATGCCAAACATGCAGATTAATGACAATGCTTTGCCTGTGAAAATGGCCTTGCTGAGTCCAAACACGTTCTCCCGAGATGCCAGATTTTGTAAGTTAGCAAAAATGTTGAGCTGTCTGTTTGCTTTAAACAATTATGTCAGCTCTGCAAGTAAAATATGTTCCCTTGCCTGACCTCCCCATGCTGCTTGGTAGGGCAGCATTTGGCTGGCTCTTGGTTTAACACAGACATCAGGGGACAGCTGGAGACTTTCCCTGAGAGAAGAAGGGCACAGCCAGCAAGGGGAGAGGTGGCAGGACCAGCAGCACCAACAGGACCCTTCAGCAATGAGTGTTATCACCTGCTGCATCACAGCAAAGCCCTAGTACCCCAACAGAGGCAAAAGCCCTGGTCAGGTGCAGGTTTAAGTCTTCAGTGGCGAGTAAAACCAGACCTGTTTTCAGAAGGCAACTCTTTAAGTAGAGATCTGGTGCCACACTTTATTAAAAATACAGTCCTAAAGCAGACAATACAAAGGAGCCTGTTGTTGCTGCTCCCACGTCTCTCCCCAAGGGAGAGCTGCTGCAGAAAGAGATTCAATGATTTATCCTAGGTCACAGTAGAAGTTAGTGGCAGAACTGGGAATTGCAGAGGCTCCCCTGGGTGCCCACCCAGTACATTAAGCACAAACGGAGCCCTCTTGTCCACAGCACTGGGTGAGAGGCCAGGTCAGGCATTCCCTGCACTGGGACAGGCTGTCACAGCCTGGCACTGGGCTGCTGGGCAGGAAACACTGGCTGTCAACACCGGGGGCAGAGCAGCAATATTTATGTCAGAGCTAATGGAGGCAAACACCCATTGCTTCCTGTGATTTACACCCAACACACCACGGGCAAGCTGAGCCAGAGGAGCCCATCCTTCCACCACCTTCCCAAAACCAGCACCCCGAGCCAACAGGACTGGGCTAGAGCCAGCCTGCAGGGTGTTTTCTCATGTGAGCAAACACTCACTTGATAAATGTTCGGTAAAATGAGTCACACAAACACAGCTTACTTACCCTAGGGCTGATACTTGATGTGAGACCACATGGGGCTCCCAGCCTGGAAAACAAACCTGGGCTAGATGGCAACAGCCTTGAGTGAACTGCAGTGGAAATAAAACTAGAGGGCAACCTAGTCACAGTGCTCAACACACATCCCAAAATATTTCATTACCAGTATCTCCAGAGCCCATCTAGGCAGCTTTCTGGTATGTGGAAAATCAAGTTTGGGAGAGCCAAAAAAATCCAGAATGGTACTGGGGGTTGTGCTGAGGTGGTTGATTAGAACATGAGACAATTCTGAATGCATGGAGTGGAAAAAAAAAACAAATCCATGGGAAAAAAAATACCCCACAAGAAAAATAAAGGGGTTGTTCAGTTTTGCACAGCATTGCAGGGACTGTGGGATGGCATGTCTGGGAGTCCCTGGGCCACAAAGCTCCTGGACACTCCAGTACCTCAGCCTGCTCTGCAGGTCTCTGCTCACACAGAGCTCCCTGGCCTGTACATGGAACCTCCTGCACCTTTTAGCACTAATTCATAAAAGTAGCTTCTTGGGATGCAACTGCATACAAAGCAAATATTCATCTTGTCTCAAACACAGCAAAAAACTGTGTGAAAATACACAATTGAAGGCACTTCCCATTCTATAATCATGTGACAGCTCTTCAAAGAGAACAGAACTGTGCAACAAATCCAAAAGCCCTGACCCTTGTGACTGTGATCATTTCACTTCCAAGCTAGCAGCAGGTGAGGACAACACAGTTTGCTCTTTCCAATATTCAAAGACAGTTTAGCATCAAAAAATCTTTCAGAGTGATCACAGTCCAGGAGAATACATCTAATTCCCTTTAAAATAATTTGGAGCTTCACTGGGTAGAAAATTGCTATTTCTGCTCCAATGCCAGAGAATTCCATTTTTAATTATAGAAATTTCTGTTATGCACAATTATAATATTCTTTCATATTCTCCCTCACTCTTAGCTCGAACACACTATTAGCTACTTAAACTACTGCTATGCATCAGGCAGACACAGGTCACTCCTGCTGCACAGGAATGCTGATGGTCCTGCCTCCAGAATCAGCTCAGACCAAATAACAGAGGATGAAGCACCGCTTTTTTGTATATTCCAGGACAAATTACCCTAACAGTCAATGGCTGTTTGGATTGAACCTTCAGACAGATGCAATTAGAACATAAAAATGTTAAATACCTTTTCCAGAGTGCAGATATATGGACTGATGCCTTGTGGAATGCAAGCTAAGGACCAAATTTAGTGAGCAGAGTGAGAAGTGCAACGTGAGAATCCACAGCAGAAGTCAGTGAAAAAGAGTAGCCCCTTGCTACTGCCTGTGTTTGCAGGATCAGGAAATAGAGGGATAAATTCTCATGTCCCAAACCAATAAACACAAAATTATCTTTACACAATAATTAATCATCCTGTAGAATGAATGAGCTGAACCAAAAAATATCAACCTGTTTCTGAGGAGCTGTTAGGGGCAGCAGCTGGAGATTCGCAGCTCAAACCTGTCCCAGTCAGACGAAACGAGAAGACTCCAAACACACAGGGGCGTGCCCAGACACACATCCCCGGGATTAGTGTTTGCAAAGGTACAAAGATGATGAATGGGTTGCTTTAATCCGTGGCTGCATTAAACAGATTGTCTCTGTACATTTAGTACCTGCTTTTTCAGTTCCAGCGGGAATTTAGTACCTCTGCTGATCAGAATCGATAACTTTAATTGGTAGTTTAGAGTTAGGTGCAAGGTGCATTGACACTAATGAAAATTAGTTGCTTAATTTGCCACTGACACCAGGGAGCATGCTGGGGAAGGCGGTGGGAAAGCCAGGCAGGCTGCTGCTCTCCGTGCCCCATTCCTCGGGCACAGAGGGACGGGATGGGAAGGGGCTGATGCAGCCAGGCACCAGGAGGGCGTGCAGGCAGCTGGCCACGCTCGCCCAGGAGCCCAGACAGGGGCCACATCACTGCTTGGGTGGGCACAGAGCACAGAGCAGTGACCCAGGCGCGAGGGCTTAGGAGAACCGCGCTCCTCCTGCTGCCCAGGGAGGTCGGACCAGGTGTCCCTATCCCGGGGCAGGTCGGAGCACACATCAGGTGTCCCTATCCCGGGACAGGTCGGAGCACACATCAGGTGTCCCTATCCCGGGGCAGGTCGGAGCACACATCAGGTGTCCCTATCCCGGGGAGGTCGGAGCACACTTCAGGTGTCCCTATCCCGGGGAGGTCGGAGCACACTTCAGGTGTCCCGGACCCGGGACAGGTCGGAGCACACACCGGGTGTCCCTATCCCGGAGCAGGTCGGAGCACACATCAGGTGTCCCTATCCCGGGACAGGTGGGAGCACACATCAGGTGTCCCTATCCTGGGGAGGTCGGAGCACACAGCGGGTGTCCCGGAGCCGGGGGAGGGGGGCTCCCCACGCCTCTGGCACAGGCAGGCTGCTCTGTAGCATCGGGGCTTTCTGTGCACCCAGCAGGTCCCTCCCTCGCTCCTTGAGCAGCAAACCTCTCCTCGTTACACACCGCGGGGCTCCGAGGGCAGGACGGGAGGCAGGGCTGTGCCCATCTGCTCACAGGAGCCTGGCAGGGAGCTCTGGTGGCCAGCACAGCCGGCCCCACCAGGGGCCACCTCTGGCCTCTGCTCAGCAAACTGAGGAGACCACATGCATCAACCCCCCCAGGATCTTCCAATTAAACTCTTTTGGTGCGGATCAGACTTAAAACACAGCTACCTTGTGGGCACATTGGAAGGCCTCACTAGCCAGCAATTGAAAGGGTTCTGGCTGGCCCCATTCCCTTTGAAGCATGCCTGCTGGCTGTAGGTTTCTCTTGTGCTCCCTCGCAATTACAGCACTTTTCAGCTTCTCTCTCTCCTTTTTTCTTTAATTTAAATAGATTGAGAGGAATTTAAAAACCCCCATCAATCAGATTTATCAAATAAAACTGTTGAGGTAGGGCCAGCTGCAGCTACATATGTCAAACTCAGCTGCAGATATGAAAGGAGAGGCTGTAATTCATAGGGTGCTCAGCTTTTTGAGGGTTTAGCAGCAAAGCTAATCCCATTGCTATGTTCCTGAACCTATAGAGATGCCTCCAAGCTAGGCAAGGATCAGTCCCTGCATACACAGGTCTGTCTGGACTCTGCCCCCTGTGAAAGGGGGTGCCTGTACTGTGCTTGCTGCCTGGGCACATTCCTTCACAAGCTGCTGCAGTGTCCCCCTTCTCAGGGCTTGGGAAGGAGTCAGTAAACCTTTGGCTTCTTTTCTTGTCCTTGTACCACATGTGGGGCTGGACAAGCTGGATACATCATCTGTCTAAGACAGTGTGCACAGGTTACTCCACTTGTAAGAGCTCAAGTGAAAGAGAAGAGTAAGAGCAAAACTCCTCATTGATTAACATGGGTCAGTATTTCCCCAGCCCTTGCAAATTTTGGCTCAGCAAGGTCCGCTTTTGTTGAGCACTATTAGCTGAATGACAATGCAGCCAAAGAAATCCAAAAGCAGGTAACATCCCCAGATACCTGCACAAGGATCTTGAGGTGTGGGTGAGAGCAGTCTTCAGGGGGCACAAGCTGAAAATGATGAAGAACAGATATCTTGGCAATGGAGAAAGTCAGAGGTGGAAGAGTCTTCCCCCATTCTGTTAAAAAATGCTGCTATTTCCATGTAACCCCCCAAATGACACTGTTCTGGGACACGAGTGATGCTCATGATTGTCCTGCAGATCCTGCTGGCCACCTTTTTTTGCAAATACCCTGATCACAACCCTCCTTCTGTCACGGCAAAGTGTCAAGGGGAGCACCGAGAAACCACAGCATCCTCTCCTCTCCCTCTGCTTTTCCACACAGCTGTGGAGTGGCCAGCTCTGTGCAAGGGACATCCCAGCAACTGCTGATGGCAAGTAACAACCCCAGGACACTCAGGGACAAACACATGTAACAAGAGACGCTCAGGGATGCCGAAGTGTAGAAGTACTTCATGGTTTTCTCATGGTTGCGCTAATGAAAACAGAGTTTAAAATCTAAAAGGGCAGATAAGAGGTTTCCCAGCCAGTGGAACTGCACAAACCTGGTGCAGGCTCTGCCTTCCCTGCCCCGGGCACACCACAGCTGCCTTTGGACACGCGTCACCGTGCTGAACAGCATCTCGCTGGGAGCTGAGGCGACAACAGCCCTTGTCCCCGCAGCCCAGGCAGCACCGTGCCAGCCGTGCCGGGGCCGTGCCGCGATGCTGGGCAGCTCCGTGGCCCAGCAGGGCTCGCTGCAGCCCGGGATGAGCCCGGGGCTGCCCCACAGAGCTGCTGGCACCGAGGGGCACCGCACGCGGGGTTTGCAGCACGCAGCAGAGACGCGGCCGTGGCACAAGCCCTCGGAGCGCTCCTGGCCACGTCCCTTCCAGCAGTGGCACGGGCCCTGCGCTGACACCCCCGGGCCCAGCACAGCTGCTCTCTGCAGAGCTCTCTGCAGCATCCTCCAAGTTCTTCAGCAAAGCTGTGCAGACCACATCTCACAGGGTAAAGGCTGTCGGTCTTCCCTCGCTTACAAACCCGAGCTGTTTCTCAGGCTGCTGCCAGAACCTCGTGTCCTCCAACAGACTCCATCTGCTGGCTTTTCAGACAAGCAGCTCCTGCAAGGACAAAATATATCGAGTTAAATAATACACACTTCATCTTCCGTTTCTCTCAGCAAAACTGTGCAATTTTTGGAGATATTTTGTAAATTCAGATTTATGATGATTATTTTTCATGCTATGGCTACCACAGTGACCATAGAGAATTTATGGAGGTAATAATGTATTTAAATAGCCAATTTTGAAAAAAACTGAGCCATTGCAATGGATTAACACTCAAACCATTAATATTCAAACGTATTAAGTCACTTGAAGGATTTTTTTGTGTGTGTATGCATATTTTGGGGTATATTTTCCTCATAATACGTGGAGAGAAGATATGCTTTACTGTTGACATTTAACGCATTTTCTGCATTGCTTTTCATTTCATTGTGAGTAAAAGCGTTATTTGTCCACCCAGCCTTCCTTAGGACGAATGCCATCATTTCTGTTTGCAGAAGCAACCAAAAATTAAAGGAAATATTTTAGATGTCAACATTAAATGTCAAAAACTGAT
This sequence comes from Leptocoma aspasia, assembly GCA_013399835.1. Lineage (NCBI taxonomy): Eukaryota > Metazoa > Chordata > Aves > Passeriformes > Nectariniidae > Leptocoma > Leptocoma aspasia. The sequence goes on along the minus strand of VXAX01006182.1, from coordinate 21,059 downwards.
TTTAAGTAATTAGTAATACCCTGGCACGTATGCATTTTATTCAGAAAATTCCTGTTAAAAATATTCATTGGGGGATATTCAAATTTATTATGTAGAACAACATGGCATTAACGTGCTGGCTTCTATTTAATGCTTTGGTTCATAGCAACAAAGATACCAATGGGAAATCATTAAACAAATATGAGATTTTTTTTGCGGCATAATGGGTCTATGTTTGGTATCACTTAAAAAAAAAAAAAAAAAAGAAACCCCTCACCGAGCTCAAACTGACAGAAAAAAATGCAATGATCAGGCAAAGTACAGCAACATTATAAATGTTAACAGATTTCAGAAAGTGATTTTATGTTAATTCAAATGTTAACGCTGTCCGAGGCTGCTGAAGGGAGCGTGGGGCTGCGGGAGGAGATAGACGGTGCCGGCAGGGAGCACAAAGAGCTGCCTCTTGGTGGGGGGAGTTTTATTAATTATATTTCCTTTAGAGCCCTAACAATAACATGTCAGTAATCTACACATTCTGTACTTAATTGACGGTAATGATTTGGCCGGCCGGGAGCCTCCCCGCGCCGTGAGAATCGCGGCCGTGCCGCGTTCCTCCAGCCCCGGGCGCAGCCCCAATTAAGTCGATGAGCGTGTGGCCGCTGAGCTGCTCCCGCCATCCCCACGGCCCCTGTCCCAGCCGGGTCCCACCTTCCAGCCCTCCCTGGGCAGCCCTGAAGGAGCACAGCCCCCAGCGCGGCCCTGCACAAAGGGACATTCACTCGCCCCCAGGAACGACAGCACACGCGGCCACCCTGCCATGGGGGCAGAGGCGGAGCTGCAACAGGCACCTCTGGTTCCCCTCTGACCAACAGCTGGGGAGAATCTGGGATTTCTCTCTCATGCAGGTGAGCAGCACATGCCAAAGAATCCAGCCATCCCAAAGAATCCAGCCATCCCAAAGAACCCAGCCGTCCCAAAGCACACCCAGCCATCCCAAAGAACCCAGCCATCCCAAAG
>VXAX01006182.1:0-18908 GCA_013399835.1 Leptocoma aspasia | reverse complement strand
ACCCAGCCATCCCAAAGAACCCAGCCATCCCAAAGCACACCCAGCCATCCCAAAGCACACCCAGCCATCCCAAAGCACACCCAGCCATCCCACGTGCCTGCAGCTGCCCTCGAGGTGCCAATCCATCCGTAGGCACTCAGCAAAGTTCGGTATGCAGTTACAGTGGGGAAGTGATGCCTCTCAAAACGAGCCCCTGCCTGGGTTGCTGTAGTAACTTCACCTGTGGTGCCACTCAGCCAGCACAGAGTGCCCCAGACTCTCACAATTTACATCTCCAGAGTCAACCCTTTCTGTGACAGCAGTCCCTGGAAAGGTGGCTTGTCTTTAGGCAGGCAGCTGGGGAGAAAGTCCAATGGGCAGCAGCAGGATCCAAACCCACTGCAGCTGCCAGCACTTCCAGACCTTTTGCCAGTGGCAGACAGTCCTTGGAAACGGCAGGAGAAACCTGGAGTCCTACCATAGTCCAAGAGCACACAGAATTTACAGCAGTAGCACCACCAGGTTGCTCTGGGCAGATGCAGGATGGCTTCCTGGTGTGCTGCACCAGTGCATTCCCTGCATCCTCCCAGCACCATGGTATGCAAGGAAGTCATGCAAATTTATCCATGAGGACCAGTAACAGACCTGCTTTTGTGTATGGCATTTCCTCCCTCCTTGGGGCTGCTCTTAGGCTCTACTCATCCCACTTCAATGCCAGATGTGCACCACAACTGCCAGTGCTACAGTCCCAATTTCTTCTTCTCTTCCCACCTTTGATCCTGCCAGCACAGAGCCTCCACCATCACTCATCCAGGGTGTGGCCAAGCACAGAGCATGATGGCTGGGCCTGTGTTGCTCCTTCTCAGAGGATCAGTAGGTTGTCTGACTCATTTTTCTTCTTATCTCCGTTAACAGAAGTGAGATCTTCTTTAAGTTGTCCAATGGAGGAAACCAAGACACAGGAAAGCGGGGAGAGGAACCACAAAAAAACCCCCTTGAGTCCACTTTTGGTAGGAAATCAGGTTTAAAAAACCAACCAACTCAGTCACTGCAAGCAAATACCACCCCCTGTCAAGGGGTTCCTAGACCAGCCATCCCACAAGCAGCACCTCTCCCACTCCCAGCAGAACAGGGTGGCCCAGGCAGCAAAACATTCAACAAATTGTTCTGCTGCCACTTCTCAGGGGAAAACATTTGCTTAAAAACAGTCAGATGAATTTGGAGTGATCTATAGGGCACTTTGTTATGTTAATGACTGTTACCAACTGTCTGTTCTTTATATTAAAGTGTTGACTCATTGTCAGTTGGGGCGAGACAAGACAGCTTGCTTGTGCCTTGCAGTCCTTTTGCACTCACCCAAACTACTCATGTGAAGACACTTTAATATGAAGAGACACTGTCTGTGGCTATTATTAATCTCCTGACTGAAGCCCAGAATACTAATAACACCACGCAGGATCAGCTAACCTTTCCTCAGAGCATTCTTCATTCTGCAAGATTTTGGCCAAAACGAAAACATTTTTCTCTGCTCTCACAAGGCTGACAACCAGACTTCCCAATCAGAGATGTAAAAAGGTTTTCACTTGCCCTCTCCTGTGCTCAAATAACATCATCATCATCATCATTCTGGCAGAGGTAAGAGGGGTGCCTCCTGCAAGCCCAGAAACATCAGCTTTACCCACATCAGGCAGCAGCATTTGGCAGGTCTGGCTGAGGTGAGAAAGCAACTTGTTTGTTCTCAGACTGATCTTAAACCCAAGTGTAACAACCAAACCTCACTGTGAGCTGTACAGTCCAAAAATGACATTGGCATCTGGTAAGAACTGGAAGATGGATAATGGGGTGAAAAGATAAAGGTTATCTTTTAACTCTTGTCATGGTCAATAACTCTTGACACGCAGAAAAATTGGGCTGAAGTGCTGAGCTGCAGAGGCTGATGTCCTGATAGAGTGACCCCCCTAAAAAAAATCCAAACACCTTGCACAGAACTGCAAAACAAAGCACCATATTACTCTTCTCCATCTGATGCTGCTGCTCTGGGATCCAATCCAAGAAAGCTCAAACCATTTATCCTGGTTGCATGCAGAGCACGCAATAGGTAAGTTTGTGTAACTGGAGTCTGAACACGATAACCTGAGCAAATCACAGCTGTCCCTACCTTTTCTTTTGCCTTGGGAGGAGCCCAAACACATTCCTACACAGTTTCATTACGTTTTTACTCTCTTCCTTCCAGCCAAGCCACTTATTTTTAGTTGTATGTGAGGCCTCTTCCATCCATATTTAAGAAAAAAGCTACAATCCTGGACCCAGAGCAATGTCTGCTCCCTGCTCATACAGACCAGCCAGTCTCACCCTGTCAGCTTTAGTGGACTTCACATCCTTGTGCCACCAACAGCTTCCTTCTGGAAACACACATCTGTACATAAGTTACTTTGGGCTCCTGACCCAACTGAAAATAAAAGAATCTGCCCCTCAATTGAAGAAAATAGACACATCTATGCTTTTAGCACCAGGACAAAACACATCTGTGGGGTGGCTGTTAACTGCATGATTTTCCAGAAAATGTTTAGGCTTGTTGCTTTTCTCTGTCAGAAAAATTGTTTAGCTCTTGATTAAACCCCTTACCATTTCATTTTCAAGGAATGCTACTGTATACAGTTTGTGAGAGACCCAAACATTTGATGGTTTAATGTTGCCTTTACAGTATAAAAGTATAATATATGTGACCAAATACTGATTTTTAAACGAAGAGTGATCAACTGTAGTATTGCCAGAAAGACATTAAATGCATTTAGATTTACAGAAGCATTTCCCCTCCCCAGCCACTGTCCATAAACAAAGTAACTTCTCTTCTTTCAATAGTCATGGGAATTTAAGAAAGCAACAAAACTCTTACTTCTTTAGCCAAGCCAAGGCAGAAGTTAACATTTGAGACTCATAACAGAGAACAGGAGCACAGGCTGATAAAGGAAATATTTTTTCCCTCAAATAAAGACAGTTCTTGTCAGGCATCTGCTCTCCTCCATCCCAGGAAGAGGGGCTGGGGCACACCTGACAGAACAGGCACCAGGTGGGAGAAGCTCCACACGTAATTTTTCCTCATATCCCAGGCAAACACATATGCTGAGGCAAACATTTAGGATTTCATATTTTTCCTCCTTGAATATTATAGCCATCATGCTGAAAATAAAAAAAAAAATCAGTGTATTATAAAAACATTTGCTTTCTTACTATATGAGTTACACAAGAATATGTTTGGCTTGGTAAAACAAACCCAGTTTTCAAGTAGATTTGCACTTCCAGTAGACAGGCTGCTCCCCTGAATTGCCAGCATCTGTAGGACCAAAGCCCCTGGGATCAGAAAGGTTTTCCTTCCTTCCTCCTTAGCCATCTCATTTAATTTGCCCTCAAACACACCAGTCTGTGAAGTTTTGAAATCCCTGGTTTTATTCAGCCTATAAAGAATACTTCCTTTTTCTACTGTGAAACTCACCTTTAACAGAAATAAAAAGCTTCATATACAAACCTACCCTTTGTGCTTAGCATAAACTTATTATTCCAAGAGATTGAAAGGAGATAGCTCATACAGCATTGCAATATTCTGCAGTCTTAGTTAAATGTTTGATTATGTATAAGTTGTGGCAATAGTGGACTACTCAAAATTTGAGAGAAACACATTTTGTACTTTAAAGCTGGTTTGCAGACAGCGTGGCTGAAAGAGCACAGGATCATCATCATCAAAATACTTATTGTTCATCAAGTCAAGCCAAGTGGGTGCTCTGCTGTAGTTTTAACTTCAAAGCAGAGAAGTTTCACAAATTGCTATAACAACAAGAAATAGACATTAAAGTCTTCTCATATTTGTACATACTTTTCTTCTGCCATCTCACAGACACACAAAAAATAAAATACAACCCCCAAACCTCTCAGTTTCTCCACCTTGACATGGCTGGGGCAAGGGCAGGACGACCAGAAGGGGAAGAGCCCTGCTGCTCCCTGCCACAGAGCTACATCCCCTATTTAAATGCCAAACCTGAACAGAGACTACAAGAGCCCAGGCCAAGCTGCCCCTGGCCTTGCCAGCAAGGCAGAGCTGCTCTTAATCCCCAACAAATGCAAGGCTAGACAAAGCTAACCTGTGTTATTTCACAGCATATGCCAGTGTCTCTACTTTTTTTCTTTTAATTGTAGAGGCTTGTGGAAGATGGGGTATGAATAATCTGGTGCTTTAAATGCATGTTGACAAATACGTAGAGACAGCAGTTCCCTGAATCCCCAGAAGAGAAGGTTCATGCCAACAAACAAGGGGAAGCAGGTACATCCCACGTCAACCTGCACACTCACCAGTCCCCTGCTGCACTGCACACTGACCCCCAACTGTGCCATAAGGCTTTACCTTGCAGGTGTTACCCCAAATAAAGTCTGGGAAAAAAGCCCATTGTAGGCTATGGCAACTCCCAAGCTGAAGTTCAGGTTCCCTGACACTTCCCTCCAGAGTGGGTGCTGCTGTAATCCTCACACCCTGGCAGGGAGGTCTGACCTGACAGCCTGGCTGAAGGAAGAGCTGCACCCACCCAGCCCCTGCACTCAGACTGCTGCTGCTCTGCTGTGTGGGCAGCAAAGAGCACCCAGGAAGAGAGAGAACCCTGAGCCAGGCCCTGGGGGCTGCCTCTTGCCTCCACTTTGTGCAAGCAGGGATGTAACAAACCCCTTGTTTAAAACCCCTTGTAATTCCTGAGAACCAAGAGGAGATGCTGACCTGAGACCTAGAAATAGAACCAGATAAAGACCACTCTCCTGCTTTAGGGCAGACAAGCTATGCAGAACTATTTCTGTGAACTATTTATACCAGTAACTACTTCTGTTGGGTACCTACAGCATTTACGAGAGCTGAGCACCTGGCTGACTCAGTGGGGACTGCCACGCCTCCATCATTTCTGCTCACCACCCCAGCTCACCCATTTGGGGCTATTTCCTTCAATACACCCACAACAACCCCCAACTTCCAATTTTACAGTAGCAGTAATGCAAAATTAGCACTGGATTCATTTCTGTTGTTCAGTTTCTCCGATGCCCCCAGCTTTCAGACCAAGGTGAGGGTTTGATGCATTGTTATGACAAACCTTTCAGGAGGAGAAGATAATCATGCACCACCTGGGTTACTGCAAATTCAATTTACTTTGCAGCATGCTTTATGCTGGTCTGGAGCTATTAAAGAGAGACAGTTTCCAGTTGAGGAGTGTGCAGCACTGCACAACTAAATTGCTTTCTCAGGATTGCCCAGCGCTGCCCCTCCTGCATCACCCTGGGGCTGTTCAGCCCTGGAGGCCTCTCCCTACCTCCTGGAGTAACACATCTGAGGTCAGAGCCTGCAGGAACACAGTATTTGGTATCAGCCTATCTTTTCTGCACAAACTTCAGCCCAAACACTCCAAACCTTTTTCTCTCACCTAGCCAGGCAGAACTGTCCCCTTACATCCCCCCACCAGACTGGGCCAGGATCAGAATTTAGGAGAATAGGATCCACAAGCAAAGAAATGGGGAGGAAACTCCCCCTTGGAGGTGGTTGGCTTTTTTTCTAATAGGGACAACTATCTTCCTTAAAATTACCTGCACTCTTCTCTAAAAAAACTTCTTTTCAGCTTGTGGCCAACCAATGCAAATTTTTTTCAAGTTACCCTAGAAAGGCAGCATCAGACAGACAGACACAGTATCCACACGTTGCAAGAGACAACCAGAAACAATTCTTATAAAAGACGAGAAAGTAGGAAAATAGCTCTCAAGGTAAGTGCCCCAGCTGGGATGTGCTGCATCTCTGGGATTCCCTGCATTCCTACCTGGGGAGCTGCAAAGTCACCATCTCCACACTCTGAACACAGTGCTCCACCTTCCACCAGAGTAAAGGAGGATGACTTCTCACAAAAGAAAGACTTCTAAAATGAACATCTGAAGGATGTTAGATGATTTCTAATCAGATTTCTAATCTGAACATCTGATCTTTGCCATCTGAAGCAGAGATCACATTTGGAGAGAGGCCTGTTGTCTGAACAAGTTTAATTCACAGGTGTATCTATCTCTCAGATCCTGGTTTCCCACAGAGCCCAGAAACACATGCAACATCTACATTCACTCTTGCATTGGTATTAACCATGGTTAAATGTTTAGCTTAAACTGAAAGTTAAGAGTTTATCATATCTCTAATATTACTACAGGATATTTTCTTGAACAGTTAAATGCAATCCCCATTTTTAAGAGGACAGTTAGAAATTAAAAAATGGAATTGTGGTTTTGTTGTGAAACATCTAAAAGGGACTAAGATCTGAAAATGAACACCAAAAGGCCTAGTACTGAATCGTGGTTGGTGACTTAGGAATTAAGCCTAGAGACTACCTTTCAGGAGGATTAGTTTCCCTCATCCACCCCCATTTTGTGTTCTACATTTAAGGGCAAAACACCAAAATATGTCTTGGCAAATCCTTCAATAATCAGCAAATATTACATCTCCTTTGTCTTGGGCATGCAAATCTCTGAGAAATTAAAACCTCTCTAAACAGGCACCAGCAAACACGTTCAGCTCACACTTGCACTTGTTTTGTTAACACAGAACTGACAACCATTCATTGCAAGGAAAAAAAAGCCAGCAGCACCAAAGAACTTGCTTACCATTGATTACCATAGGTATTTTTATTACATTAAAGCTTTAACATTTATTAGAATAGTGGGTCAGGGAAGAGAAAAAAGCAGAATAACTTAAGTAATAAAAATCAGCCTTGCTGGGAACTACTGTTTAAAAAAAAAAAATCTAACCAACAACAGAATAGGAGCTTCCTGAAATATTAAGTAGCATTTAAGTTATCTGCAGCAGGACATGATGAACCCTGGTAGTCTCACAAAAGTTTTCAGTGTTATTGAACAGTCCTTCAAAGCAAGCACCAAAAAACAAGGAACCATTTATGTCTGTGTTCCCCTCTTCTCCAGAACCATGAGTTTCCAGAAAACATTCCACTGGGACCTCTGTGATTCCCAGATATTGCAAAGGTCAAATACTTTACTATAAAAAGGCATATACCTCTCCAGACTTTAACTCTGCACACGATTATTTGTCAAATACTGTGCCAAATAAAAAAATCATTAAAAGATTGGGTAAGAAGAGGTAGACTTTTCCTACTGATCACCTCTCACTGAACATCACGTAAGGGTAACCATCCAATCTGATTCAGGAATTTCCCAGTAAGCTGATCATTACAGAGAGCATTAAGGAAGGATTCCCCATGTACTTGTCATGTTTATTATCCCCTCCCCAGCCTCCTGTATCTGGCTAGAGGAAATCCAAGTAGCCCAACATGACAATTTTACATTAGTATCCAAATAAAAATTTCCATGGACAAGCCAATAGTGGTAAATAAATAAAGCAATAGTTACTACACTATTCATCCCCAACTCCCACACTTATTAATGGTCACAGTCTGAAAAAAATCTTAACTGATCATAGTTAAAAGAAATATAGAAATATACATAAAACCAGCTGTCTTAGACAGCATTTTTATTAAAAATGAATACACAGAGACATAGCAGCTTTTACAATAAAGAGTTTTTAAAAGGCATCAAGTTGTAAGCCAACCATTCAAAAAAGAGGCTTTGAAATGTTGTCTTCCACAGCACTTTTTGCCCATTTGTCAATGAGGGACAGAAATCTGCAGATTACCCAAAGGACAAACAGGCACAGTAACTAATCTAAACTTCAAGCCCTTTTTCTGAACAGTTGATCAAGCATCACCCTCCATAGCAGCATCTGGAGCACACTTCAGTGTTCTTTCAAGTGGCTGGTGTACTTGATCCATTTCTTTAAAATATTTTAACATTCAATAAAACTATTTCAAATAGAAAAACTTCTGTCACATGAAAGTAAGGTTTCCTTTTCAGATTCCATGAAAGCTTATGAACTTCACTGGCAGCATTTCTGTAATGGAGCAGGAGCTAAAACCAGCAGAACAGGCACTTCAGCAAAACTGTCCATCAACAGTTCCTAAAGTCATATTGATTGCAGTCTAGAAGACAGTTTCTTACTACTTTGTGGTGGTGTAAGGACACCAGTGGGGAAAGGTGAAGTCCTACTTTGCTCAGCCAATATGGCTTGTTTTGCTTGAGCTCTGTCCTGAAAGCACATGAAAAAGAGAAAAAAAATCTTTACTTTGGTGTGTCTACGCAACAGATCAAGAGAATTCAGTGTTTTATAATCTGACAGATTGTTAATCTGGAAATGCATATCCATATCTAACCCTCCTAACAGTAACTGATAAATCACATAGTACACAGTAGTTACTTGTGTACAACTCAGTTTTCAGAATCTGATGATTAGCATTAGGTATAACATACAAGCACTCCTGTACCTTTTGCTTCAAGGAAGCAAAATTCAGACACAAATGAGCAGGAAGAACTTTAACTTCTACCTACAATTCAATAATCTAAAAAGGAAAAAAAAAAACCACTAGCTTAAACCACAATTTGTTGAACAAGATTTTGATCCTCTGCGAGTTTCTCACACTAAAAACCACTGTTGCTCCACTGCTTGTCAACGACTGCTGTCACATAACAGTCTCACTAGATCAGTCTCAAGTGATCAATCTTTATTTTTCTCTGGACTAATACTACTAATATAGTCAGACAAGACTATATTAGTAGTATTTCCTAGAGAGAAAGGTCTAACACATGGTCTTTGAAGTATCCCAAAGGGTAGAGAAACGCTTCTGATTTCTAGGGTAATTATGTGCTGTTTTGAGATGAGAGGCTGAAGGCACCACCATCTTTTTAAACTAAAGATTGAACAAGTCAATCCCAAGACAAGTCTTTGTCTCAAGAATTTTGGATCTGGACTACAACCTTATGGCTTTTATCACCTAAATACACTCAGTCTCAACTTGTTCATGCTTCTCTTAATTTGACTGTATGTCCTAACCAAAGAAACAAGAGTTCAGAGATTTTACAGGCAGGTTTTTGTCTTCATTCTGCACATACTTACCAGCAAATCAAAGCTGTTTATGTGCGTCTGTATATTGTGCAAATCTTCAGGAGCTATCCCACTAAAGTGTTTGAGTTTGGAGCTTCCTACTTCCCTTAGAGCCATGGCAAATGGGACCATCCATTTCACACAGTCCTCTATCTCACAGAATTCATAACCTGCAACACAAGACACACACTTATCTGCCTGAATGAAGACATAACATTTGTCAACACACAAGATTTAAGTTTGTAAATGCCAATACCTGAAACTTTCTGCATCAACTCAGATGAAGAGAAGTGATACAAAGCAGAAGCTGCAAGTATTCCATAGGTATATTCCAAGCAGCCAATATCCAGCACACAGAGATCCAAGAGCTACAAGACAGTAGATGTTTAGTAAGCCTGACACAAAAACACTTATCCAGGTGAAACAGCATTTGAAGGAAATCAGTCTTACCTCTGTTATTTGTACAAATATCTGCTGGGGATATTGTGGCAGCATTACCTCATAAAGATCATTTAAATATGCAACTTGCAGGTAAATGTTTAGCCACGATACAACTGTCAGTGGATTTAAGTTCCAATTAAGAGCCTGAAAGAACAGACATACACAATACTTCAGTGCCAATTTAAGTTCCTAACTTAAACCATGCAAGATGGTTTAACAATCCCAGTTGGTTAAGGCATCTTTAAAACATGCAAATCAAATACTATCCTGTAGCTCTGCTGACACAGGGAACAAATAATTCTTTTAATACACACATACTGGTGGATGCTTTAGATCACTTGTTACCTAAACAAAACATTGCTTTCTAATTAGTAAGAGAAATTGTGCCTCTTAGCAGCACCTAAGATTAACTGAGGAGCTCTGCTTTTAGTCTGATTATGCTATACATTTTTAAAAACTAATTCCACTTGTAAACATTACCTTCATAATGATCAATTCCATACTGATGATTTCATCTTCTGTACAGGCTCCATCTGTAACATAGGCAAACTGGTGCAACTTTGGTGGATAAATTTCCTGAAAGATAGGAGATCAAGTATTTAATTTGTGGAATAGGTTGCAACTAGTTTCATGCGTTGCAAAAGTAAAGAAATCAACAGAACAACCACTGCTTCAGCCCTCCAAAACAGAAAGGGGAGGAGGGATAAGGAACTATCCCCCCTTTCTAAATCCTGGTGTTCTCTGCCTTCAATAGATATATTTCTCGTTCATCATAGCCTTCAACTCTCACTTTTGATGGATCAGTACAAACCTACATTGTTGACCACAGCACCACTGTGACTGTATCATAACTGACACGAAGATTTTTTTTAAACATCCTAAAGAAAAGGCCTTTTATCTCTTGCTTAAGAACAGACTGAACAGCAGCTCTCTTAAACGAGAACTTAAAAAGCACTGTGTATTTCAGTAGTTCAAATTGTTCCAGTAAATAATAGCTCAGACTATCATGCAGTAGGTACTCTATTGCAATGAAATTGCAACAACTGGTCTCTGTGTACAGCAGCCAGCCAAAAATTCATTTAGCAACTGCAACTGAAACTTCAGATTTATTCTAACACTCTAATGAGAAACCTAGCTAACATCACAGTATAATTTTACCCACTTCTAAAAAACCAGCAATGTTGAAAAAGAAAAAAAAAAATCTTTTTTCTGTCTCCCACTTGAAAAAAATGATAGCAAGTAACTCCATAAAGCTTTCCACAATGTGCCCAGCATCCAATGAGTGTCCTGTGTGTCCATTCACATTTTTATGTTAAGTAAAGCTGGAGACACTTACCTCAAGCTTTGCTGCTATGAATAGAGAAGTGACACCAATAAGCTGCAATAGCGTTTTTACAACATCCTGTTGTGTTGCCATAAAGCGATCAAAGAAATCTTGTGCTAAATAAAAAGTTTCTCTATGAAGTTTGTAGGCTTCACAAACCTACAGAGAGAGACAGACAGATTATGAAGGTCAAGAACAGTGTTAAAAAAGTCAAAAGCAGATGCTATGTATGTTTTAAAAAAAAGCATAAGATAGACATAAAATTTATATTGCCTTTCTACTTCACTGCTATTGTGAAGTAACATGTTAACTAAGCTACGAGTTAAACAGTTTCCTTTGACACAAGATGACTGGCATTACAGTAACTTCCAAAAAAAAAAAAAACCAGATCAGAGTGAAAACCCTTCTAGAAAATGCAAGCACATGTTCCAACAAAGTCAGAACATCAGTTCCTAATTTTTTGCAAAGATCCATCATTCCAGCACCTCAAAAGAGAAAATTCTCACAAGCACTTTAAGAACAGCGATTATGCCACCAAGTCATCCAAATAGCAAAACAGACTCAGACACAAAAGGAGCTGTAGCACATTCTGCGTGACAAAAACAGATAAAAAGGCTGGGAGATGGATCTGATCTCAGAGCTACCCACCTTCCTTCTTACAGTGACTTTTGTAAGTATTTGTTCAGCCTTTGTCTGCAGTGTGACCTTAAAAGCTTACCCTGTGTTAGGGACAAATTGATTATTACCCACTATCAATCTAAATGAATAACAGAATATATTGACAGTTCGCAAATCATCAGCTCAGTACATCATATATTCTTTAAGTTTGGTGCCATTCATTGACAAAATTTAAGATGAAGACAAGTATCTGGAGCTAAACGTGCTCCTGAAGTGCACTCATGAGAGTTATTAGTGCACTTCAACAAAAGCACACTTGAAACACTCACAAGCACAGAAAAGCTTACCTCCATTAGCCAGTCTAGAAGGATGGTTCTCATTTTAGGCTGCAGCTGAGGGTGCCTTTGCATGTAGAATTTATCCCTCACGTAGGTCTCCTCTTTGTTTATCATGTTTTTCCATACATCATCCCTGTTTGCCCAGCTAAGAGAGATCAATGTTTAGTCTTGGATCATGAGACAAGAGGAAGGCAGAGCAGCCCAGCACACTCACCCTAGAGCTGGCAGTGGGGTAGCTCTGGTGGGAACAACGCTCAGATGGATAAAGCGCGAGTAATCGACACCAACGGGATCGTCGTCTTTATCCGGAGTGGGAATCAGCATGTGGGCATGCTCATGAATGTTATTCCAGGACATCTGTCAAATCAAACAGCAGACTTTACGATGTGCTTTTTTAAGTAATCCTTTTAGTTGTAGATAGAAAATTCTCATAACTTCTGCCACAGTTTCTTGCCAATGTCTCATCTCTTCGAGCTGCACAGAAGCACAGAATGGCAGAGGCTGGAAGGCACTTTTCAGCTCTAGGCCTTTTCATCAACCTCCCTGCTCACAAAGGGCCACCAAGAGCCAGTTGCCCAGGACCATGTCCAGAAGGCTTTAGAGATCTTCAAGGATGGAGACTCCAGAACTATTCTGGACAACTTGTGCCACGCTTGGCTGCCCTCACAGTAAAAAGTGTTCCACGGTATTTAGAGGGAACCTGTTCTGCTTCAGCTTGTGTCCATCTCCTCTTGTCCCATCACACAAAGAAGAGCTTAGCTCCATCTTCTTTACATCTTCCTTTCAAATAGTTATAAACAATTGACACAAATCACCATAGACCTCCTTTTCTCCAGGCTAAACAGCCCCAGCTTCCCCTAGCCTTTCCTTGTAGGCTAGATGCTCTGTTTCCTGATTTACCTTAATGGACCTTTCTGGACTCTTTCTTGTATGCTCAAGTCTCTTTTTTTACTGGGGAGCCCACAACTGGACACAACACTACAGATGTGCCCTCAACTGTGCTGAGCAGAGGGGGTGTTGCTTATAAACACAGTAGAGAAAGTTTGGAACTGAACCTGAAGAACATTCACCCTGTTCTTTTGAAGGGCCACAACTGTTTCATGGAAGGATACCCAAGTCAGAACCTCCTACTCTCATGTTGCATTTTGTTTTTTACCAAAAATATACTTCCCCTCAGGTAAAGAACAAGTAGATGGAACTCAAAGACCCAAATATGAGGTCAGGATTTCTGGTAAGGAATATGTAGGTAGATATGCCTGAAGCCATGCTTTCATGCAAAGCATCTCAGACAGTGAACACAGGAAAATAGTCTGCAGAATTTTTGATTCGTTCATTTAGCAGAGTTAAGATAAAAACCCAAAGCAGATATGACCCAATTTTCAGAATACAGCCACGTACATGTTAAGCAATTGCTACTAAACTATCAAGCTGATAATTTTATGTCGAATTCTGCCATGGTCTGTAAACATCAGATATCCAAAACTTTACCTGGCATGTCCCTTCAACTTTTATTTGGACCAGAACTTAAGTCTAGGTTTACACTTCTACCATCTAACTCCTTAACAGGATCTTGTACACTTCACATAGTGCCCCAGGAAAACACTACTTTATTTGCAGTAGAATACAAAGCCAGCACCGAGTCATCACGCCTAAGCAAATTAAAATTTGGCATTTCTGTACTGATGTCAGCCATTTTGCTGCAAATTGATCAGTTCTGCACCACTAAAAGCACAGAACTACCTAATAGATTTCTAATGTGGTAAAAAAAAAACAAATTAAAAACAAGTTCAGAAGAATCATTAGGCACTATCAAGTAAAACACTATGTGAAACCTTGCCTCTTGCAAAAAAGCTTCCACAGCTGATTTTTGCCCTCTTTCTTACATATGACATCACTTTCCAGCAAAATGGCTCCCTCCTGCACCAGTTTCACAAACAGAAACCAGTGACTTGATGAAACAAAACCCACATTTCACAGCTCCCTCACAGCTAAGACTGTTTTGCACTTTGAGTTACTGACACACAGATCAGTCTTTTTTATTCTTGGGAGTTCTACATGCAAGTATAGCATAGCTACATACCCAGCCATGCCAGGATTTAATTTGGGTGGGGAGGAGGCAAAACAAGGGAATGGTATCTTTATTTTAAAAATTACTGACTCCTTACAAACAAAGTTCGAATGAAAATGTCACATTGGCATTGCTTAAAGTTAATTTTTGTCCTCCCTCAAAACTAGACTTTAGTCACACTTTGTTCTCCAAACTGCACAGCAAGCCCAGCTGCCAACAGCCTTTGGAGAAGTGCTGCCTTATCAGTTAATCAGCAAACAGAAAAGCAGTAGATTATACAGTATCTATTTAAAGGTGCCTCCTGCACCAGCAGCTTCTAAAGGACAAGAGACTTGCTCACGAAGCTCTCAAAGCAGACACATCACATGCAACAATACTAAAGATATTACACCACCCTCAATTTTCCACAAGAAAATAGAAATCAAAGTTCAAGAGCCTCTTAGGTGTTTTGAAAAGAAGGGAAAACAAAGTTTTAGACAACATAATGTCACTTAACAAGACACTGGGGGAAAGATGTGAGCAACACTACAAGTACACAGCTTAGCTAGAGACAAGAACAAAACTAATGTGGTGCAAGGCCTCTAAAGAAAGCAGCCTACTGGGGAAGGAGACAGGAATTAATTAGCGTGGGTGAGGGAGCACCATAACTGGCACAGATTTTGGTTGAGAGAATGAACATATCAATTGGGCTCTTGAGTCTTTAAAGCAGATTTTGCAAGACACTCTATGGAAAGTAAGAAACACTATCAAGAAACTGCATTACCTCACACTGCAACTGTAAGGAAAGAGGAGCCACCACTGAAAAAAGGAACAGTTTAAGGTGGGGAGGGTATGAGGAAATCATGAAGAACTTCCTTTGGGCTTGCACATAGCAAATCCAAAAGTGGAGACCTGTCAGAAAGCAACAGATGTTACCCAGAATCTGTGCAGCCTAACAGAGGAAACACTACAGTCCTGAGCTTACTTCTGGGACAGACAGGAGCTGAAGCAGCACACAAGCAAAAAAATCAGTGGAGAGAACAACCTCTTCAAATCTATGTGGAGCCCAGCAAGAAAGCTTGGTGACACCCACAGTAATGCACAGGAGCAACTGATCAGATGCAGATCTCTGTCTCAGACCTAAGAACAAGACTCAGACTGGAGAAACTGAACTAAGCACATGAGAAGGCTCATTAGGAGAGGAGGTACCCAGGGGGCAGAAGGTGGGTGATAAGCCCATTAGAGCACCCAAGCCCATACAGCTCCAAACAGAGAAAACCCAGGAGTTCAGAGGTGGGGTCTTTTTAAAGCTCAAACATTAGCAGGCTTCAGTGTCCTGCAGCATGTCACCATTCACTGATACATCAAATATTCATAGAAATTAATCTTTTTGAACAACCTTCAGGATATAGATCAGACACAAAACAGAGGTAATGACCTCTGGGGTTATTGGTTATAGGCCAGGCAGGGCCTTCAGTGAAGAAGAAACACCTAAAAATACAAACTGCTGAAACACTTATGCACCTCAATGTGAGCTAGGAGCCACCAGAATGAGCTTCCACTGACAACAAGTGCAGCAGGAGGAAGAGAATGACACTGCATTCAAACAGCAACATCAGAGGTTTTTCAGCATGGATATCAATGGCAGGGGAACAGGCCTGTATGTCACCCTAAAACCAGCATCTCATACCAGAGACAATGGCATCTAAGTCTACAGCCTTAGTTTGCCCATCAGAAATAACAAGACCTATAATTCTAGCCATTTTTCACTCATAGGATGCATTACTTTGAAGTATTAACTTTTTCTTTGCCATCAGAAGGGAATTCCAGATTTAGTAAACAGGACAGAAAAGAGCAACTTACACTATTAAGTTGTTCCAATCCTCTTGGGATAGCACAGGAACTTCTACTCCTTTGAAACAGGAGTCTAAGTGTCCTGATCCAGATTAGAGCCAAGTCAGGTTCTCAACCTGGGTATAGTTTAGGCTCCTTTTTTGTGGGCTTTGTTTTGTTTGTTTTTTTTTAATTGAATCTTCCGAAGTTAATCTAGATGAGTAGAAGAAACTTTTTGGAGGATATTTTAAAAACACTTAGGTGGAACACTCTGACAATGCTAAAATCAGATTCTAGAAAACATCTAGTGAGGAACTGATCAAAACTCCTTCCTCAGAGTTTATTCCACCTTTACATGTGAAAACATTAGCTAGTTTCATCTAAAGAAACTAATTTCTAGATTCAATTCTTCACTTGATATGGAGGTGACCATGCAACTTGTACACAATTGCACAGATTATTCTAATCTAGTTAGATGAATTTTGTTTTACATGGAGCCTTGGAAGTGTATTCATCCCCACAAAGCAGCCAGAATTAGTATGAGAATTGCTAGCAGAATTACAGCAGTGCCAGTTCTCCAAAATCAAACACAGAATTTACACACTATTCTGCTGTCACAGACCTGATGATATAGCCACCCTTTCATCACATAAAGGGTAACGGCATCCTAATTAAGAACTGGGGCCTTATGTTCCACAGAAGCAAACTAATGAATTGACTATGAAGATGTCATAAAGTGGGATGTGACTCTGATATTTTGCCTTGCGGATAAACTAGTGTCAGTAAACAATTTATTTAATGTAGAAGTCATGTGGTATAGGCTGCAGTGGATTTATAGCTGCTTGCATTTTAGAACTGTCGTGTCTCCACAGAATAACTGTTGCCCTGGCTATCATTCCAGCCTGCTATACTGCTGCTGGAACCATAAACATATTCTCATTAGTGGTCCATGGCAATTTATATCAGAGAATAGCTTGTGTCACACCATAGACTGAAGAGCTGCTGCTGTGCAGCCAAATGTTAGCTTTTTTAACCAGATCTGGAACAATCTGGCTACTTTATTACAGCAAAAATACCTTATCTATGTAGGGAAAGATATAGAGGCATGACACTATTTATGGTTTATAGAATGAAAGGGTCAAATTCTACCAGCATCCTATAGTTACCTTGAAAAATTCCCAAGTAAAGGTTTTTGATGTCTACTGCCTAAATTATCTAAGTTTTAGTTTATCTATCATTCCTGAAGTAACACTGAATGGCTACCAGGCCAAGAGCACAAACAAGATGACAAAACTGGAAGTCTTCATCTGCTTTGAAAGTTGAAGGTCAACACATGCAAAAGATACTTCAGGTTTCCTTCCACTGTCTTTCTGGAAGACAGTAAAATTGGGTCCCCATTGAAAATACCTCGTTATTACACAATAAACATGCACAAGAAGGGCTTGGTCAGTTTAAACAGAATGAATCTTCTGGTGAAGGAGAAAGCTGCAGTGAAGGACAGGCAGCTCTTCCTTGTCAGAAGTGAGAAATTAGTTTAATATACTGTGCAAAAGAAAGACAGAAGGGAAGGAGAGATCCCCTCATTAAATGCTCACCATTTGAGCCCTGCTTAATATGTTGACTGATAACTAGTGTACGCAGTTGCAACAAGCAGAGGCCATTCCAAACAATGATGCCCATCTGTTATGGTAGCACTTCAGTCTTAGAACTTCCAGCTGCCACTTCGGGTTAGATGTGCCACATTATGCACAGCCTCGCCTACCAAACGAGGACAGGCTGCACACCCTGACCGTGACTTCTGCAACTTCAGCATCACCCTGCCTGTGCAGTGACAGGCTGAAGGCTCAGGGACAGGCACTGAGCAGGTGTGCATCTGTTCAGGAGGGGAATGAACCTATTCCAGAACACAGGCTACTCAAGGTACAAAGCATTATGCTTTCAACATCACACACCAACACGGCATCCAACAGAGACACCAAAAGCATCTGCTTTCACAAGATTATGGAAAGCAAACAAAGGGAACTAGAGGACACCAGTAAAATTCGTTTTGACTTTATAAGTCAGCTCATTCTACATGCCTTGCTGAGAAAGCTGGCAATGGTCACTATCAGCCTCCACTGCAGGACTGATTTTCACAGGTAGAGTGACTTTACAGAAATATTCCTTTGTTCTACAGAGAAATAAAGCCTATTCTGCTATACCATGAGCATCTAGTATACACTTCCAAGTACTAATCAGGAACCCCTTACTTAGTCTGACTGATAATTACCCTTGTCAATGGGAATAGAGCTGATACTAGGAGAAAAGGGGAAGCTTTCCTCTCTCCTACAGGACAGAGAAGTAGAGACATGACTGCAAAGAGAACCACCTAAAGAGATGATCCTGTCTGCCTGCTTAAGCGCCTTGTGCTTTGTCCAGCAAGCTACAGGAGCACATGTACAAGGTACATAAGCACATGACTGCACTTTTGCACCTCTCTAGAGAAGTAAACGCAGAGTAGGTCTAAAGGCTTGACAGATGCAGCCCTGCAATAACAGAACACTTGAATTCACTTCAGCATTAACATAAATGTTTCAGACCAACACACACCTTGTGTCTTGCAAAGGCTTCAAAACGACACATATGAACTCTTCTGCACATATGTATTGTTCTGCACGCTCCATCATCAACCAGGGGCAACAGTCCCCCTTGCCCACTGCTACACAGCATGTGGCAACAGCATACCTGTTTCACCACCTTACCATTAATAATCAGGTACTGCAAACTAACAGCCGGGTTAATTAAGATCACAATATTTACATATAAAGCCAATTCAATTACCTGTTTTTCACACGGCTTCTTTCTAGTCATCTCCATTTTGGCAATTTCTTCATCAGGATCCTGTAAGAACTACAAAAAACGACATATAATTACCGGAGTGCAAAGCGCGGGACAAGCAGCTGCTGGCCGCTGTGACACGCGCCTGGTCCCTCAGGAGCAGAGCCCCGCAGGCCCACCCTGCCCACCGCGTGGGGCCCGCACCCCCAACAAAAGGCGGCGAGGGCGCGGGGCCCAGCCCGGCTGCGGGGCGGCCCGCGGGCACCGAGCCGGGCCCGCACTCACCGTGGCCACATCAGCTTTCCTCTTGCGGGCTCGCATGGCGTACTCCACACCCGCGTTCCCCTCGGCAGGACCCTTCTCGTCCGCGCAGTCGCTGCGGAAAGAAGGGAAGCTGAGCGAGCGCCGGCCGCAGGAGCCTCCCGGGGTGCCCGGCGGGGCGCTCGGCCTGCAGGGCCCCGCGCAGGGCGGGCCCGGCGCACTCACCTCTCCCGGTGCATGGCA
>VXAX01006181.1:4266-19943 GCA_013399835.1 Leptocoma aspasia | reverse complement strand
TCGGGGGGGAGCCCGCACGGCCCTGTGTGTGTGGGGGGGGTGGAGCCCCGCACCCGTGCGGGGCACGGGGGGGCCCGCACGGCACTTAGCAAAAGGGAAGGGGGTGAACTGGGGGGTTACAAAAAAACGGGGGGGGTAATTTGGATAATACACTCAAACAAGATCAATACATTTTTAACAGCAACTTTAAACTCGGAAAAACTAGAACTGTGGTGAGTGACCCTTATTTTTATTCATAACAGTGGGGCTGCAATGCAGGGGGCATCTGTGGATACCCTGGTAGGTATTGGGGGCTTCATGGGGTGAACCCCTTCTCACCCCACCCCCCACCTTCCCCAGGCATCCTGGAGACAGACATCACCTTCCTCCTCTTCTTCATCGTCATCCTCATGTTATTCATCAGTGAGCAGGTGGGGGGAAATCTGAGCTTCGAGGGGGCCTGGGGGGAGGCAGTGCTTTGAGAGATCCTGTGCTCACACCCCCAGTCCCCCAGACCTGGTCTAGGGATGGCAGCTGCTCCATGCCACCTGCAAGATGCTCATAGTGGCTGCCAGCATGGAGCGTAAAGGGGGAGCTTGTGGGGCTATGGGCAGGTTTGTGAGGGCCAGGGGCAGCTGTGGAGACTGGAGAGCATCGGGGTCTGGGGAAGTTATACTGGGATTTGGGGGGTCTTCAGAGATTGGGAAGCATTGAAGTCCAAGGGGCATATTGAGATTTGGTGGGGCTGGGGGTTCTGGGTGGGTTTGAGGGGGCTTTCACAGTGAAGTACAGGGGTTGTGGCGGGGCACAGGGGCACTTTGAAGGCATGGGAGGTAATGAGGGGCTTGGGGGAGTACAGGAGGTATGGGGGTGCACAGACCCTCGTGTGGGGTGTGTGATGAAGGGGGATGCCCAGCCCTCCCCATGCCCCCATGCCAGCAACTCCCCCCACCCTATCAGCTTTCTCATTTTCCTCCTCATGCTCATCCTGCTGGGCAAGTGCTTTTCCATCACAGGTACCACGGGGGGTATGGGGAGGTGTCTGGGGGGCACAGGGGCAGCTGTGGGTCACTATGGGGCAGTCAAGGGTCCCTATAGAGCATTTGGGGGTTCTGTGGGGAAGGTTTGGGGGTGTCTATGGCTCATCCACAGGGCTGGTGCTCTCAGGGGTCTCATCAGACTGGGGAACTCCATCCAGCTCTCCAGGTACATGACCCTGTGCAGCATCATCCACATCACCCTGCTCACCTACAAGGCCCAGGTGAGACTCCCACACTCACCTGTATTTGTGCAGTTTGGAGAGGGTATGTAGGTATTTGGGGGTGTCACGTTCCGCTAATACAAGTGATGGTTCATTTACCGATCTCAGAGTGCAAAAGTCACAGCAGGGGATTTCAGTTTTAATCAAATGAGTGCCAACAACACGATTATGCGATAGAGGGGAGAGAGGGAGAGATAAAGGAAACAAAGTGATACAAAGAAAAAGGATAGAGAGGAAGAAAGGAGGAGGGAATAGCTACTGAGGACGGATAAGACGAGGTCCTCATGGTCCTCTGCCAATAGATCTGTCTTCTGTCTGTGGGGAGATCTCAGAAACAGTTAATTCAGAAAGTCCCTTTATAGTCCTTTTCAAAAGCAATGGGCAACTGGCCAAGAGGTGGGGGAAATTTGCAACCATTGTTGTGAGGCCCGTTGCTCTGGGAAACGGGATCAGGACAGGTGTACAGGACAGGTGTACAGGACAGGCCATTCCTTTTCGCTTCAGCGCAGTCCTTGCCCGCCTTGGCAGCAAGAACGGCGCAGTCCACTGTGACCTGCACTAAATTCCTCAGGAAAGCATACCAGTTCCCAGCGGGCACACCTGCAGGCAACACTTGGCAGACATCCCACTTCAGCCAGGCCAGGACTCCTGTGCAAAGTCCTTTTGAGGTTTTCAGGGTTTCAGTCTCTGACCTTGGAGATGATCGTGAGGCAGATGAGGGATCTTCGGACTGTCTCTTACAAGGGGGTACTTTGCGATGCAGGGACAGTTCTTTTTTGGGGGGGAGCAGTTCTTTAACCACCATCAGGTGCTTCATAATTATGAGGTTTAGGTGAGACCCCTGTGCCCAGCTGTATTTGGGGATTATAAGGGATATTTGGAGGGTATTTGGATGGGTTATTTGGATGGTGTTTGACTTTGTGGGGTTTATCTTTGGGGGGAGAGGCAGTTTTTTTACCCTGGTCAGGTGGTGCACCCCTACAAGTCACCTGCTGGGCATGGGCTCATTGTGCTGCAATTCAGGGCCTTCAGCTGGTTCTGCGATGCCATCGCTCTCATTGTCACCTTTGCCCTTGAGTACTACTACTTCTACCTGCCCTTCCTGGGGGCTTATGCCCTCTGATGAGTCCTGGGGGGTAGCTGGAGGGCATCTGAGGTCTCTCACACAAGGGTCTCTCATGGGGGTCTCATGAGGGTCTCACAAGGGTCACTCTCATAGAAGTCTCACAAGGGTCTCCCAGGTAGAAAATTCATCAAGGAAAAATGCCACTCAGTTTCCACTGGGCAAGTCCTCAGGCAGAATTGAAGGGCTGATGTTACTTCAGACCTTCTGGAAGGGACCTCCAGGTCATACTTACAAGAAACAAGCAAAAAGTACCATGATCAGAGCTAGAGGGGCCCTGGCTCCAGCCAGGTGTGGGAAAAGGACAGTGGGGTCTGTTGGACTGTGTGGATCCATGGCCTGGCACAGGAGCACAAGGCTTTAGTTAACACGGGTGCACAATGTACCTTGATGTCATCATGCAGGGGCAGAATCCATCTCTCTTTCTGGGATGACGGGGGATCCCAACAGGGACTATACTGGAAGCTGGAGTGCTCCTGACTGGACATGAGTGGCAGAAAAACTCTATGGTCGCTGGCCTAGAGGCTCCGTGTATCCTTGGCATAGATCGCCTCAGGAGAGGTATTTCAAGGACCCAAAGGACATCATTGGGCTTTGGGAGAGCTGCTGTGGGGACAGAAGTAATTAAGACAGCTGAATCCCTTGCTTGGTCTTTTAGAGGACCCTTCTGCTGGGGGACTGCTGAGGGTTGAAGAACAGCAGGTACTGATGGCCAGCACAACAGTGTGCCATTGGCAACATGGCACCGACTGGGACTTCAGGACCCCATCCATGAGCTGGTCCATGAACTGGAGAGCTGGGTGTGCTTCAATAGCCCCACATGGCCCCTGCCTGAGTCCCGTGGAGAGTGCACACTGACACCAGACTGTCATGGCCTGAATGAAGTCACACCATCACTGAATGCTGCCATGCTGGACATGTTGGAACTTCATGAAGTTCCAACTTCATGAAGGAAGTATGAGCTGGAGTCCAAGGCAGCAAAATGATGCCACAGGAGAGGAAGCTTTTGAGAAAGAGGAGAGAATAATCCAGATCCTCCTGAAGGCTGGTTTTGCCATAAAACATAGTAAAGTCAAGGGACCTGCCCAGGAAATTCAGTTTTTAGAAGTAAAATAGCAAGATGGACATTGTCAGATTCCAATGGACGTGGTCAACAAAATAGCAGCCATATCCCCACTGACCAACAGAAAGGAAATACAGGCTTTCCTGGCACTGTGGTATTTTGGAGAATGCATATTCCAGGTTACAGTCAGATTGTTAACCCTCTCTGTCATGTGACATGGAAGCAGATTGATTTCAAGTGGGGTCCTTCATAGCGACAAGCTTTTGAACAAATTAAAGAGGAGATTGTTCCTACAGTAGCCATTGGACCAGTCAGGACAAGATGTGGAAAACGTGCTCCACACTGCAGCCAGAGAGAACGGTCCATGATGGAGCCTCTGACAGAAGGGACCTGGGGAAGTTCGAGAACCACCCCATGTTTCTTGAGTCTGGGATACAAAGGATCTGAGGCCAGCTATATCCCTACAGCACACTGCAGTCACTGGCAGCTTATGAGGAGGTTCCATCTGTTTCAGAAGTGATTGCCACCAAAGCACAACTTCCACTGGCACCCGACTGCCAGTGCTGGGCTGGATGTTCAAAGGGAAAGGCATCTTGGAAATCATTATGAAATGGCCCAGAGGCAAAAATTTCAGATTATCATCAGAAGAGGAAGAGGTGAAGGAGGCCCTGGCTACCTACCAGAAAATTAAAAAGCGTCACTCTTTACTGATAGTTCCTGCCATATTGTAGAGATGCATCAAAAATGGAAAACTGTTGTATGGAGTCCTACATGACAACTTGTGGAAGCCACTGAAGGACAAGGTGGATCCAGTCAGGTTACAGAGCTTAAAGCTTAAAGCCATCTAGCTGACTTTGGATATGGCTGAATGAGAGGAGTGGCCAACTGCACTGACTCATGGATGGTGGCAAATGCTCTGTGGGGTGGCTGGAACGATGAAAAAAGGACAATTGGCAGCACAAGGGAAATCCATTGGGGCTGCTGGACTGGGGCACGACATTGCTGCCCAGGGGAGAAGTTGGCTGTGAAAGTCCCTCCTGTGGATGCTCACGTGCCCAAGAGTCTGTTGGAATCTGGGGCACAGAGAATGTTTCTCTGCCTGTTTTAGGAAGCCCTGATCCTCAGCAGAACACTGCTTTTAACCTTCGTCCCTGGAAAAAATTACCAAGGCTTTGGGACGAGTTGGAGCATACAGGTGTGAACTAGGTAGTAGTAGTAGTTTATCACAGGGTGAAGAATTTAGGGTTTTAGGATTTTAATATGAGAGTGAATAGGAGACAAGATGGACGATTCTGGGCGTTGTCTCATCTCCTTCTTGTTCTTCTTCTACTCCATTTTCTGTAGTACTGGTGGCACAAAGTTATTGGTTAGAGAAAGCAGTGGCATGGGTGCTACATGAATAGATTAATAGAAGTTATTGGTAGAAAAGTAGAAACAAAGTGTGTGTTAGAAGGTAATTGGACTAGATAGCTTTAAAAAGACCTTGGTTTTGGGTGTTCGGGGTCCATTTTGTGCCTTGCTTCTTGTACACTCAGTCTGGTGTACAGCCAGCGTACTGAACTTAAGATAAGAGAAAAATAAACAACAGACTGAAGACCGAGAAATCAAGAGTCCTGCTCGTTTTTCATCCTTGGCACAGAACTCTCAGAGGAGCTCCCTCCAAAGGGCGCAGGAGGTGGGCTCCCCCTCTTGCCGGGACCAAAAACTCAGCAGAGTCGAGCACTGAAGAGTATCACAACAATGGACAGGGGGATGGGGCTGCCAGGATTAAAGTGTCTCAGGTGAGTCTGGACTGGCCACACAAGGGTGAGTTATTTCTGGCTCAATGGGCACAGGACACCTCAGGTAATCAGTGTTTCAGGGGCAGATAAGAGGCTGCCCAGGGGAGGTAAAGACCTTTCTATCCTGGAACATTTTGTGTGGGAGCAATCCTTGGGTGGATCCAAATTTTGAGCTTGGCACCACATTTAGGAGGTTGGGCTCAGAAAGTGAATGAAAGCACATTTTCTTGGAAGGAGAAACAACTAGTCCTACTGTTGGTGCTGCAGATGATTGTCAGCCCAGGAAAGGAAAGGGCAAACAAGACCTATGTCTCTAGGCACCTATTCTGTTGGAGCAATCCTTGGACATATTCATTAGTAGAGGTGGTTTCCGAATTTTTCATATGTGCTCCTAAAAGGGAATGACACTGTTTTCCCTTGGAAAATAAATCACTAGTCACAATGGCTTAGGATGGAAACATTTGGCTGGCCTTCACCTCCACCTGGCAGATGATCATCTGCAGCACCATCAGTCGGACAAGGTGTTTCCCTTCACAAGAATAGGTACTGTCATTCACATTCAGGGCCTGAGTTCTGATATTTGGATTCAAGCTCTAATATTGAATGCCTAAGGATTGCTCCCACACAAAAAAATGTGAGAACAGAAAGCNTATTCATTAGTAGAGGTGGTTTCCGAATTTTTCATATGTGCTCCTAAAAGGGAATGACACTGTTTTCCCTTGGAAAATAAATCACTAGTCACAATGGCTTAGGATGGAAACATTTGGCTGGCCTTCACCTCCACCTGGCAGATGATCATCTGCAGCACCATCAGTCGGACAAGGTGTTTCCCTTCACAAGAATAGGTACTGTCATTCACATTCAGGGCCTGAGTTCTGATATTTGGATTCAAGCTCTAATATTGAATGCCTAAGGATTGCTCCCACACAAAAAAATGTGAGAACAGAAAGCTGTTGCTGTCTTTTACCTTCACTTTGCAGTCATCTAAACACCAGCAGGATTATGTGTTTGCCTTCCCAAGGACAGGTACTGTCATTTGTGTTCAGGAGCACAGTTGCAGCATTTGGAGCCACACTCCAAGATTAAATACTTCCAATTATTATCTAACACAAAATGATCCAGGGCAGCAACATCTTTGTGGCCTTTACCTCCCCAGGGAAGCATATCTGCACAAGAAAGAGTTGGTTATGTCCTTTCCTTCTCATGGAAACTCACTTTATTCCTCTTCGGGAGTCCACCACCTTACTTTGGACACAACTTTCCAATATTAAATATATCCAAGAATTGCTCCCACACAATATGTGTCGGGTCAGAAAACTGTTACTGGATTCTACCTCCCCAGGGCAGCATGTAATCTGCAGTTTGAACCCTGCGTCTAGGTGTTTTCCTTCCCCTGTAAAAGTGCTTCAATCATCTTTTAAGGAGCTCACCACTGAAATCTGGGTATAACCTCCAATACTGAAAACATCCAAGGATTGCTCCCACACAAAATGTGAATAGACAGGTCTTGCTGGCCTTTACCTCCAATGGACAGAGCTCCTGAAAGAAAATGAGAGTGCTTTACCAGGGGAAGGAAAGCATGTAGCACCAGTGGTTTAGGTGCAGATTACAGGCTGCCCTAGTGGATTAAAGATCAGTGAAAGCTTTCTGACCTGGCAGTTTTTGTATGAGAGTCATCTTTGGACATATATAATATTGGAGGTGGTATCCACATTTGAATGATGGGCTTCTGGATGAAAATCAGAGTTCTTTTCTGTANGAGTTGGAGCATACAGGTGTGAACTAGGTAGTAGTAGTAGTTTATCACAGGGTGAAGAATTTAGGGTTTTAGGATTTTAATATGAGAGTGAATAGGAGACAAGATGGACGATTCTGGGCGTTGTCTCATCTCCTTCTTGTTCTTCTTCTACTCCATTTTCTGTAGTACTGGTGGCACAAAGTTATTGGTTAGAGAAAGCAGTGGCATGGGTGCTACATGAATAGATTAATAGAAGTTATTGGTAGAAAAGTAGAAACAAAGTGTGTGTTAGAAGGTAATTGGACTAGATAGCTTTAAAAAGACCTTGGTTTTGGGTGTTCGGGGTCCATTTTGTGCCTTGCTTCTTGTACACTCAGTCTGGTGTACAGCCAGCGTACTGAACTTAAGATAAGAGAAAAATAAACAACAGACTGAAGACCGAGAAATCAAGAGTCCTGCTCGTTTTTCATCCTTGGCACAGAACTCTCAGAGGAGCTCCCTCCAAAGGGCGCAGGAGGTGGGCTCCCCCTCTTGCCGGGACCAAAAACTCAGCAGAGTCGAGCACTGAAGAGTATCACAACAATGGACAGGGGGATGGGGCTGCCAGGATTAAAGTGTCTCAGGTGAGTCTGGACTGGCCACACAAGGGTGAGTTATTTCTGGCTCAATGGGCACAGGACACCTCAGGTAATCAGTGTTTCAGGGGCAGATAAGAGGCTGCCCAGGGGAGGTAAAGACCTTTCTATCCTGGAACATTTTGTGTGGGAGCAATCCTTGGGTGGATCCAAATTTTGAGCTTGGCACCACATTTAGGAGGTTGGGCTCAGAAAGTGAATGAAAGCACATTTTCTTGGAAGGAGAAACAACTAGTCCTACTGTTGGTGCTGCAGATGATTGTCAGCCCAGGAAAGGAAAGGGCAAACAAGACCTATGTCTCTAGGCACCTATTCTGTTGGAGCAATCCTTGGACATATTCATTAGTAGAGGTGGTTTCCGAATTTTTCATATGTGCTCCTAAAAGGGAATGACACTGTTTTCCCTTGGAAAATAAATCACTAGTCACAATGGCTTAGGATGGAAACATTTGGCTGGCCTTCACCTCCACCTGGCAGATGATCATCTGCAGCACCATCAGTCGGACAAGGTGTTTCCCTTCACAAGAATAGGTACTGTCATTCACATTCAGGGCCTGAGTTCTGATATTTGGATTCAAGCTCTAATATTGAATGCCTAAGGATTGCTCCCACACAAAAAAATGTGAGAACAGAAAGCTGTTGCTGTCTTTTACCTTCACTTTGCAGTCATCTAAACACCAGCAGGATTATGTGTTTGCCTTCCCAAGGACAGGTACTGTCATTTGTGTTCAGGAGCACAGTTGCAGCATTTGGAGCCACACTCCAAGATTAAATACTTCCAATTATTATCTAACACAAAATGATCCAGGGCAGCAACATCTTTGTGGCCTTTACCTCCCCAGGGAAGCATATCTGCACAAGAAAGAGTTGGTTATGTCCTTTCCTTCTCATGGAAACTCACTTTATTCCTCTTCGGGAGTCCACCACCTTACTTTGGACACAACTTTCCAATATTAAATATATCCAAGAATTGCTCCCACACAATATGTGTCGGGTCAGAAAACTGTTACTGGATTCTACCTCCCCAGGGCAGCATGTAATCTGCAGTTTGAACCCTGCGTCTAGGTGTTTTCCTTCCCCTGTAAAAGTGCTTCAATCATCTTTTAAGGAGCTCACCACTGAAATCTGGGTATAACCTCCAATACTGAAAACATCCAAGGATTGCTCCCACACAAAATGTGAATAGACAGGTCTTGCTGGCCTTTACCTCCAATGGACAGAGCTCCTGAAAGAAAATGAGAGTGCTTTACCAGGGGAAGGAAAGCATGTAGCACCAGTGGTTTAGGTGCAGATTACAGGCTGCCCTAGGGGATTAAAGATCAGTGAAAGCTTTCTGACCTGGCAGTTTTTGTATGAGAGTCATCTTTGGACATATATAATATTGGAGGTGGTATCCACATTTGAATTATGGGCTTCTGGATGGAATGAGAGTTCTTTTCTGTAGGAAGGAAAGCATGTAGCCCCAGTGTTTGCGGTGCTGATGAGAGGCTGCACAGGGGAGGTGCAGCCAAGACCTCTCTATTGTGGCACCTTTTTGGTGGGAGCAATCCTTGGACATAATATTGGAAGTGTTATCAAATTTGGGTAATGGGTAAAATCCCTGGACATATTGAATTAATTGCACTTACAGCTGAAAAGCATGTGTGATGTAGATTGCATGTATGGGAGTAAAGCACATGGGACGCCATTTTCTTCATGAGGTTCCAACAGGGAAAAGTTTGTTCCAAGTGAAAGGATTAGAAACAAAAGCCTCGAGCACTGCTGTGCCAGAGGTTTTGTACGCANTTTCCAATATTAAATATATCCAAGAATTGCTCCCACACAATATGTGTCGGGTCAGAAAACTGTTACTGGATTCTACCTCCCCAGGGCAGCATGTAATCTGCAGTTTGAACCCTGCGTCTAGGTGTTTTCCTTCCCCTGTAAAAGTGCTTCAATCATCTTTTAAGGAGCTCACCACTGAAATCTGGGTATAACCTCCAATACTGAAAACATCCAAGGATTGCTCCCACACAAAATGTGAATAGACAGGTCTTGCTGGCCTTTACCTCCAATGGACAGAGCTCCTGAAAGAAAATGAGAGTGCTTTACCAGGGGAAGGAAAGCATGTAGCACCAGTGGTTTAGGTGCAGATTACAGGCTGCCCTAGGGGATTAAAGATCAGTGAAAGCTTTCTGACCTGGCAGTTTTTGTATGAGAGTCATCTTTGGACATATATAATATTGGAGGTGGTATCCACATTTGAATTATGGGCTTCTGGATGGAATGAGAGTTCTTTTCTGTAGGAAGGAAAGCATGTAGCCCCAGTGTTTGCGGTGCTGATGAGAGGCTGCACAGGGGAGGTGCAGCCAAGACCTCTCTATTGTGGCACCTTTTTGGTGGGAGCAATCCTTGGACATAATATTGGAAGTGTTATCTAATTTGGGTAATGGGTAAAATCCCTGGACATATTGAATTAATTGCACTTACAGCTGAAAAGCATGTGTGATGTAGATTGCATGTATGGGAGTAAAGCACATGGGACGCCATTTTCTTCATGAGGTTCCAACAGGGAAAAGTTTGTTCCAAGTGAAAGGATTAGAAACAAAAGCCTCGAGCACTGCTGTGCCAGAGGTTTTGTACGCATACAAATCAGGGGGTGGATGCAAACAGCTAACCAATAGGAAATCTGCAGGGGAAGAGTGAGGGGATTACACCAAGTGTCTGGGGCCAATTGGGGGAGGAGGGTGGAGAGGATGGGTCACATGGGCCAGTGCAGCCTCCGGGAACAGGGGCATTCCAAAGGGGTGTTGAAGTCCGGGACCCCAGGTGAGAGTGGCAAGGAAAGTGGCAGGAACAGAGGCAGAGTTACACTGACAGGCAGGGAAGGAGCTAGAACAGAGGCAGGGTTACACTGACAGGTAGGGAAGGAACTGGAACAAAGAGCAGGGAATCCCATAAAAGGGCAGCTTCAGGAGAGGGTAAAACCCAGGGGTAAACCAACTTGGGGAGAACATGGGAAGAACAGAATGAACCACTCAACAAGGAATTAATAACATAAATTTGAACCGCAATATCTGCCCTTCTCGTTTTCAGAAAGAGGGATCAGGGCGGTATTCAGAGTTAGGACATACATCATCAAACCAAGGGGAAGGGAGCTAGGAGGTAGAGGTTTTTGTAACATTGATTTCAGGAGGGTTTATCTGCTTAACTGAGGATAAACAAAACTTTGTCAGGATAGAGAACATAATTAAAACTATAAAGATAACTATGAAGAACAAGAGAATTGTCCTTATAACAGAAGAAAGCCACCTGGTGAGTCCCCTTCCTTGAAAGATGTTATTCAGCCAGTCCTTGGATTCTTGTTTGATGTTGGAGGTCAGGTCTTTCATCTGTTTCCATGTGGCATGGACGTCTGCACTTTTTGATGATAATTTTAGGCAGCAGAGACCCTTAAATTCAGTGCATTCGTTATTGTGGAGCAGCAGCAGAAAATCAATGGCTGCCCAATTCTGAAGGGTGGCCTGCCTAGTTACACTAGGCAGGTGTAACTAGTGGATTGGACCAGTCAGATTTTCTGCTGCTGCTATTGACAGGCAGGTGTGATCCTGCTGAAGGGCCTCTGCCAGGGGCAACCCACACATTTTTCCTGGGTTGCGGGACGATCCATGCCTCCGAGGCTGGCCACAAGATGATGACGTCAATGGGGACCCATGAAGCAGGTGATGTGTTCCGGATGGCTTTTTTCTAGGGAAGGATAAAAATCAACAAGGGTTACTTAACTCTCAAAATCATCAATAAACATATTCAACAAGGGGAAGTCAGGGTAAAAAGGGGAGCCTGGATCTCCCTCTCCACCGAGGTGTTTATTTTCTCTTCTTCTCATACCTGCTGCTGACACCTCGTTATCCTTGTCTGGTGGTCTGCTGGGATGCTTGGGGACATACAGTTTCCCCTACTTCTGCGGGATTCACCGTAGTCTCAGGGGTGTGGACACACAGGCATACCCACGGCCCCATGTCACTAGTTTGTATGGCCCCTCTATCTTACCACTCTCAGGGTCCCGAACCAGCACAGGCGGATGTTCCTGGAGCCTGTGATTGCTGTGAGGGAAGAAATGTCTGACCACTGGGGGGTTCATGTT
This sequence comes from Leptocoma aspasia, assembly GCA_013399835.1. NCBI lineage: Eukaryota > Metazoa > Chordata > Aves > Passeriformes > Nectariniidae > Leptocoma > Leptocoma aspasia. Next base: position 8,240 of record VXAX01006181.1, on the reverse strand, counting down.
CTCAAATGAGCAATTTAAGAAATTGATGGTGAAGAGGGCTTTACACAATCTCCCCTGTGGTGTTAGTCCTCTGCTGCACTCCCACTGATGTGTCAAGACCCTTTTGAGCGAGTGGTGGGCTCGCTCAATCACAACTTGACCAGTGGGGGAGGGGAGGATGCCATAGTTATGTTCAATTCCCCAACTTTGCAGGAACTCATTGAGGGCCTTGGAAATACAGGCAGGGCCATTATCAGTTTTAATTTCTTTAGGGACCCCTAGCACAGAAAAGGCTTGCAGTAGATGTTTAATTACATGTTCACCTTTCTCTCCTGTGTGGGAGGAAGCATAGATTGTGCCAGAAAAGGTATCAATGGAGACGTGTACATATTTTTGGCGGCCAAATTCAGGGATATGCGTGATGTCTGTTTGCCACACTTCACAACTTCCCAACCCTCTGGGGTTGACTCCAGCACCTAGCGATGGCATGGCTGAGTGTTGGAAGTGGGGATATGTGGCCACAATGGCTCTAGCCTGGTTATGCCTCAGTTTGAATTGTTTGACCAGGCTAGGCACATTCTGGTGGAACATTTGATGGCTCAGCTTTGCCTNTGTTTCCATGTGGCATGGACGTCTGCACTTTTTGATGATAATTTTAGGCAGCAGAGACCCTTAAATTCAGTGCATTCGTTATTGTGGAGCAGCAGCAGAAAATCAATGGCTGCCCAATTCTGAAGGGTGGCCTGCCTAGTTACACTAGGCAGGTGTAACTAGTGGATTGGACCAGTCAGATTTTCTGCTGCTGCTATTGACAGGCAGGTGTGATCCTGCTGAAGGGCCTCTGCCAGGGGCAACCCACACATTTTTCCTGGGTTGCGGGACGATCCATGCCTCCGAGGCTGGCCACAAGATGATGACGTCAATGGGGACCCATGAAGCAGGTGATGTGTTCCGGATGGCTTTTTTCTAGGGAAGGATAAAAATCAACAAGGGTTACTTAACTCTCAAAATCATCAATAAACATATTCAACAAGGGGAAGTCAGGGTAAAAAGGGGAGCCTGGATCTCCCTCTCCACCGAGGTGTTTATTTTCTCTTCTTCTCATACCTGCTGCTGACACCTCGTTATCCTTGTCTGGTGGTCTGCTGGGATGCTTGGGGACATACAGTTTCCCCTACTTCTGCGGGATTCACCGTAGTCTCAGGGGTGTGGACACACAGGCATACCCACGGCCCCATGTCACTAGTTTGTATGGCCCCTCTATCTTACCACTCTCAGGGTCCCGAACCAGCACAGGCGGATGTTCCTGGAGCCTGTGATTGCTGTGAGGGAAGAAATGTCTGACCACTGGGGGGTTCATGTTCTCAAATGAGCAATTTAAGAAATTGATGGTGAAGAGGGCTTTACACAATCTCCCCTGTGGTGTTAGTCCTCTGCTGCACTCCCACTGATGTGTCAAGACCCTTTTGAGCGAGTGGTGGGCTCGCTCAATCACAACTTGACCAGTGGGGGAGGGGAGGATGCCATAGTTATGTTCAATTCCCCAACTTTGCAGGAACTCATTGAGGGCCTTGGAAATACAGGCAGGGCCATTATCAGTTTTAATTTCTTTAGGGACCCCTAGCACAGAAAAGGCTTGCAGTAGATGTTTAATTACATGTTCACCTTTCTCTCCTGTGTGGGAGGAAGCATAGATTGTGCCAGAAAAGGTATCAATGGAGACGTGTACATATTTTTGGCGGCCAAATTCAGGGATATGCGTGATGTCTGTTTGCCACACTTCACAACTTCCCAACCCTCTGGGGTTGACTCCAGCACCTAGCGATGGCATGGCTGAGTGTTGGAAGTGGGGATATGTGGCCACAATGGCTCTAGCCTGGTTATGCCTCAGTTTGAATTGTTTGACCAGGCTAGGCACATTCTGGTGGAACATTTGATGGCTCAGCTTTGCCTGTTGAAAGGTATCAGGAAACCATGACAGTTCGACAGAGGCAGCTGCAATCTGGTATCTGGAAGCTGATTTTCCTCAGCCATCAGGCCAGGCAGATCTGTGTGTGACCTCACATGCATTACAAAGTATGGGTGCTTGTCTTGGTTTGACAAGACAGGAGTCTGTTTAAAGAAGGCAAGAGCTTCTTGTGAAATGGAAAAGGTAAACTCCTTCTCTCCGAAATACCACAATTTCAAAATTAAAAAGGCTCTCAGGCAAAGATACAGGAATAGGAATAACAGTTCTTTACTAGGAAAAAGCTGAAAAAATACAAATGCAATTAATACAAACAAAGCTACTGATAGAGTCAGGAACCTGACACCCTGAGGAGTCAGGGTGTTGATAACAGTCCAGTTAAATGGTAGCTGCAGTCCTCCTGGGGTAGCAGATGAAGTTCTGTTGAAGAGGTGATCTTGTAGAAAGGTATAGGTTTCCTCTGGTGGAATGTCCAGTGCTGGTGGAGACGGGCCTGGTCTTCTTCTGGGAATCTAGCAGAGAAGAAGCTGCTCCTCTAGGAATCCAGCAGAGAAAACTGTTCTGGTGTCCCACAAAATGTTGATTTTATTGCAGGTAGGGGTGCTTGGCTCCTCCCTCTGGGCGGAGCATCTCACAATGGAATGATGTAATCTTATCAGTCATGCAGTGAGTCATTCAATGGCCCATTAACAGAAGATAACTCCACAGAGAGAGACATTGTTCTTGGAAGAGATAAGGAAAAATTGCCCATCTGACAGAAGATATCTGTCCCACCTTTAATAGATGGCAAATAGAATACGTGCTTATCTTACGAGCCAGGACAGTGCTCTCAGTGGAAGACATCAGTTTCTAGAGCAGTTAAAAAAGTACTTTGAGATCTCCCTAAGAACTGCATTCTCTGATCTGGATACCACCCCTGAAATGTAAGCTGAATTCATGACCAAATTGAATGGCTCCAAAAACTTTTCAAAAGCCCTCACTGCTGTGGCCAACTCAGCGATTTGAGGGGAACCCTCAATGTGCTCGACATCTGTCTCCCACTGCTGAGTTTGGGGATCCTTTCAGGTCATCACTGACCTGCGAGAAGCCCTGGACACATCAGTAAATACTGTTAGAGCCTTGAGTGGTGTTCGCCTCCTTTTTTCTTTTGGAATCAATTGGAATTTGGAGATGAATAATTTGTGGGCAGGGGCAAGACAGAGATCTGCCTGCTGCAACCTTCCAGAGCAACTTGCAGTGTCCTGTTGTTTCTTAGGAGATGCTCAAACCTTTCCTTCGTCAACCTCTCTGGGGACGTCTCATCCCCCGAAAGGTTAACTGGCAAATGCATGTGAAGTCACAACTGGCTAGTTCCCGAAGCCTTGTCCTGGCTTTCTTGACTAGCTGTGCTATCAATTCTTGTGGCCTTGTGATGTTCTTGGACTGATGGTGACTGAGGAAAACCCACTCTACTATCAAGAGAGGGTCCCTCTGGTCCTGGTCCCATTGGAAGATGAGCAATGTGGCAATTTCCCCAACACAATAAATTTGAATGCTAATTCTAACTTCAAACAGTGGAATTGTCTATCTTCTAGCACTTTCTCCACCTTTTGTAGTGTGACCTTTGCCTCTGGGGTCAGGGACCTTGGAGAATTTAGCTCCTCTCCCCCCTTCAATAAACTGTAGAGGGGGGCTAGGTCGTTGGGGGTAATGCCTAGACAAGGTCTGACCCAATTCAAAGTCCCACAAAGTGAGTGCAGGTCTGCTAAAGTTTTTGGGTTTCCCCTGTATCTTCCATTTGGTTGTCTGGATCTCAGAGCGTGAAGGTTAGTGTTATGAATAAAAATAAGGGTCACTCACCACAGTTCTAGTTTTTCCGAGTTTAAAGTTGCTTTTTAAAAATGTATTGATCTTGTTTGAGTGTATTATCCAGGTTACCCCCCCTTTTTTTGTAACCCGCCAGCTCACCCCCTTCCCTTTTGCCAGTGCCATGCAGGCTCCCTCGTGCCCCGCACGGGTGCGGGGCTCTGCCCCCCCCCCACACACACAC
>VXAX01006179.1:633528-700813 GCA_013399835.1 Leptocoma aspasia | reverse complement strand
TATATATATATATATACACTCATGGCAAAGCACATACACATATATGCAGATCTAACTGTGATGAATTAAAACTTAATACTAAAAGGAGAGACAAAGAGCAGTAAATACACTCTCTCTAAGTAGTCTGCATAGCAAATGTGGGAATAATTGAAGCTTGAGGAACCTGCTGGCAAGTAGTTGAATTATCTTTGGGATCCTCTGTATTCTGAGCATGTATCTGTAGCTTTGTTTTTTATGTTCTCTGAGCCCTGTGCATTTTAGTGCCCAGAACAGCAGTAAATTGAGTGTCTGACAGCTCCTGAAATGCATGTTCTGCTGCTTGCGGTTGAATACGTTCTGAAATCAATGAAAGAAAATGTACAATTTTTATACATGCTTAATATCTTTCTACAAGAGAAGGTCAAACGAAGTGGAACATTTCATTTTCAGTGATCTGGTGTTTGTGGTGGCAGAGGAGAGCTGCGTGGGCCAGGTGAGGCGGGGAGGCTGGGCTGCTCTGGCAGTGGGTTGGCAGGTTTGGCGAGGGGAGTGGTACAGAGCTGCCGTATAAATAACACTCAGAAATTGAACCTGTGCACCTCACCTGCTGCTTGGAGGGTCAATGTGCTCCACTTAATTACTTCATGTTGGATTAGAAGTTTTAGTTTGAAGCAGCCTGGATGTTAGAGCCCTGTTTTGTGGGAAGTACATCAATACACACACAACGTGTTCTTAAGGCATCTTCCTCTGGATGGCAATAACATCTAAAACATCTGCTTCTTAATACAACGTTGGTCAAAAAGGTATCAAGTGATCTGATACACAGGTGACTTGCATGGAATTTAATTGACTTCAGCAGTATAAAAAATATTGAAGCTAGCTAAAAGGTGCTCTGCAATATTATACACAGGTTTTAGAGAGGAATGGAGCTTGTGCAACGTATTTAATTTTTTAATTTATTTTATTTAATAACTTTAAATTATTAAATTTTACTCTTTCTGCAAGAAGGAAAGAAACTTCCACCAGCTTCACTTAGCAGCAAGGTCCCTGAATACATTGGTGATATAAAAAGGGAAAAGACAGAAATGTGTTTCACTGTATTGTATTATTTAGTATAAGCAGGTCTCATAAACAAAATTAACAGTTATTGGCAAAACATAGTGGGTGTTACAAACTTTCTTGTCTTTTTCAGATATTGAGTATCTCAGGGGAGAGAATTATATCTAGACTTTCAGATACAGAGCATTAGAGCTTCTGAAAGGAAACTATTTTCATTGCCAGTGACTACCACTTCTTTGGGTTTTAATCTGGATTTCAAACAGCTTGAATGCCCTCAGCTGTGGTTTCAGGGTTTGGATTCAAAGTAAAGTCTATCTGCAAAAGCTTAAGATTCCTGCTCAGAAAACTGTGCTGAGCTGCAGTTTTGTCCTGGCTTGCTGATGTTGTAGAGATCAGACCTCTTCTTAGATCTAACAAACCCTGTAGTTTAACAGATCAGGGGCTGGAGAGATAGAAATTTTACCAACCTATTAAATTTTCCATATGGGAAGTTACAGTGCATTCCCTGGATAAGCCAAGAGAATTAGTCTTTTTTTTTTTTTTTTTTTTTTTTTTTTTTTTTTTTTTTTTTTTTTTTTTTTTTTTTGCCCTGTTTATAGGGGAGCCACATCCTCTTAGGAGGGGAAAGGCAGTTTCTCTGGCAGACCCACTCAGTCAAAGTACTTGTATAAACTTCTTTTATCTTCAGTGACTCCTGTGGAGACCTGTGGCCCCTTTTCTCCCCACACCAACAAACCATTTTATGGTGCTGAATAGATGTCACATACCATCTAGGAATAAATAGCCAAAAATCTAGAAGTCTCAGATGGAATCTAAGATTCCATTCTAATGGAATGCTACCATTTGTAGCAAATAAAATCTGAGTTGTGTGTACTGCAAAAGGAATTATTTTGCTTCCTTTGATACTTCTGCAAAGTCTCAGCAAGTGCAATTTTTTTGGTGTGAGAGGTGAATTGTTGGATCCACTTTGTTCTGCTGATGCAAGGCCAGAACCTCTCTGTTACCTGAAGGGTGCTGAGTGCTGCAGAAAGTGGAAGAGCTGCCAGGTTTAGCTAATAGACTCTTTTTTTTTTTTTGTCTTAACTGCTTTTTTGTGCCACATTAATTCAATACAATCCAGCAGAAACTTTGCCTGCTTCTCTTTCACACCAACCGTGTTCATGGTGGTTGCTTGGAGCCCTGATTTAAGAAAGTGTTTAATCACAAGAGAGAGCTCTATTTAAACCAGTAGTGACCAATTTCTGTGCATTTTCTGTTCCCCTTTTTCCCTTCTTAGACATCAGGTGTCACTGCATAAGTCCCAAACTTTCCAACCAAATCCTTGTTTTCCAGACTTGGTTTAGACATCATAGAAAAAGTTCAAGGTGTAGGACACACTGGGAAGCCTGCCACGGAGGTATTGTTCTGCAGCTCAAAGATCAGTCTTTGATTTCATTTTGGGGAAGAAGAGGGATTTAAAATAAGTAAGTAAGTAAATGTTCTCTGTGGAACTTCGTGTCTGAGCTGAATTTTACTTGTAATCAGCTGCTCAGCACAGAAGAAGGACTGCAGTCCAGCAGATGCAAAGCTCTTAAAACTTCCACTCGTTCATTTTATTAAAGTCATTATATGACTTTATTTCAAATGCTCAAAGAACCTAGAGAAGATCCTATACATTATGTACCTATGGGGTTTATGTGGGTGGATTCTTTTTCAACCTAGAAATGAAACAACACACACTTTTGAGATAATATTAATATGGGAGGTAATATAAAAGTGGATCTTTATTGGAGCTCCAGGGACAGTTATGGAAGAATGTCCACAAAAGCCCACCCACAGAGGGTGAATAAAGTTTTACAAGTTTGGTAAATTAGCATAATTGACAAAAAGCATCAATTAGGAGCACAAGTGGTAATGCAGTGCCCCCCAGTCCAAGCCCCTTCTAAATCCTTCCCCCCTCAGACAGAACTGACCTTTGTTGATGAAAATGTGTCTGAAAAGCTTGTGGTTTTTGGCCTTGTTTTTTGAGAACCAAGATAGGAAAGGGACTTTGGAACACTTTTTGTCTTTCTGCCTAGGTAAAGGGCATAGAAAATGCTGGAAAAACTAGCCAGAATACAGTAATAGCTACAGAGCTCCAAATATATGTGTAAAGAATACAGAGACTACATAAAAGAAAAAAAAAAAGACAAAAATCAAAATGGCATCAAGCCTCCTTCCTGCAGTGTTGGTCACTTGCATCCTCTGGCTCTGCTTCACAGGATTTTGTCCCTGCTTGTGGTTGTGAGTGAGAGTACCAGGACTTTCCAAAAACCTACTGGTGGCTTTTAAACAAATCCAAGCTAAGCAACAGAAACTGTTATTACAGCAAGTGAAAGCATTTGGTCATCCCATCGAGATGTGACACTAAACTGCTGCTGCAATACTTAAGGAAAAAAATTGAGTATTGTAGCTCAATTTTTTTCATACTTTGTGTCAGACTCTAAGGTTGCTGAAGACTGGAAGCTATTAATTATTTTTTTCCCTTGTATTATGTATTTTGTTAAAAGGAGCATTCTAAACCACTAGTTTTGTAGCAGTAGGTATTCAAGGGTGGTTATAACTGGTAGGTGATTTTCAGAAAATACAAATTTGAGTTATTGTTCTGTTAGAGCTTAAATGGCTTAGAATTTAGGATCTTCCAAGTATGATCCTGGAAAACATTTTTTTTTCCTTTTTTCCCCCAAGCCCCTGACCCTCACATTAGGATGGATAAGTCCTCATTTGAAACAAATTACTTTTAAAACCAAAGCCCTTTTCAGCCCCAGGAGATGTACACGATTAGAGAGTTACTAAGCACTTTAACACAATCACTCAGGCTGTAAGAAAGAAATAGATTAATGGAAGAAGATCAGCAACAATCAATAATTTGCTGGAAGACCTCAGAGAGGGAAAAGAAGCCCCTCTGGCTTTTAATTTTGGAATCAGCATTAAGATGTGCTGAGTACTCATGATCCTCCTGAGATTTGCCTTTCACTATGAAAAGCAAATAGGATGATGTTGTTTCTAAAAAGGTACATATGTCAAGGATGGAAGGAAAACGACAGAGATTTAATTCTTGAAATTATTTGAAAAACCCTCTGAATTGATGTTTTAAGTTCAGTTTCATAAATGAGACTAGTTAAGGTAAGCAGAACATGAGACACATAGCTGCTTCTTTTGTGGCCATGAGCTTTGAGTGACAAAAACAAAATAATGTGATGCTCCCTCCTCCCAATACAATTATCTTATGTGACGTAATAATTATCTGTATCATAGAGTGTAATTTAGAGTTCTCTGAGAGTGTTTTTCAATACTTCCAAGGCAGTGGAGATGATCTGGTAATAGAGAATTTGACCTGAATTTTCCCATCTGGGCCCCTGTGCAGCATGGGGCGCTGTCCATGTGTGCTGTGCTGCAGGGGGTCTGTTCATGCACATACACCAGATATAGGTGTGCACACCTACACAGGAGATCACAAAAAAACCCACATGTTTTTAAGCTGTCAGTCAGCTGTATTTGACCCCAGAAAACCATTCTGGCACAAAGAGCTTACAGAACCACTGCACTAAGTTCCTTCTTCCTAGTTGTAATATTTTATGCTTACACCTACATAGGCAATCATTTACTGTATTACAATGCTGTGGTTGAAAAAACCCTCGAGTTTTAAAGGTAAAGAAGTGAGAAACAGAAACATTAAAGAGTACTGAAATGGTTTGAAGCCTAAAATGTCAGAATTACCGAGTGTCATTTCAATATTTTAATGATATAATCCTTTCTATATGTAAGAAGTTCTATATTCCCCTTTTCTGGAAATCCTCTACTAACACGCTAAAAAGGTGTCACAGGCTCTTCATGCTTCCAGAAGGAGTAACAGTAAAAGTCAGGGAGTTTGGCATAATCTCCCTTTATTATTAATTTGTTTAAATACACAATCTGGCCAAGTTTTATCTTCTTTGTAATCCTTCTTTTGGATATGACTGTATGTTGCTTATTCCCCTAGAGAGCATTCCTTAATGGTATGTCTGTACTGGAGCAAGGACTTCCATGAATATACAGGGACCTTTATTTTAATTTTTTGTTGTCTCTTAGCCATTCCTTAGGTTTTACCTGACTTGGGAGGATCTCCCTGTTCCACTAGTAGGCAAAATGATTGCCAACAAAGTAGTAACTGATGTATGCAGAACACATCTAAAGGTAGTACAATGTATAGGAGATTGTGCAAAATTACTCTAAAGCGTGTGTTCAGGATGATTTGGCTCCATGAGACAAAGCAGTCAGCTGTGACATGGAAAAAGGCTTCCCCCAGCTTGGTGGAGTAGGATGTCTCTTTTCTAAAACACCAAGAAGGATTTAAGTAAAAAGAACAGGTACTTAGCTGGGCTTTGGTTTGGAAAATGGCATAAAACTCACAATTTACTGAAATCTGCTGCAAAACCTCTGTCTAAATTAACAGATTAGAATAACATGTTAAAAAACCCCAAGCCTAAGCAGACACAGTTTTGGCAATGCTCAAACCCTTCAAGGCAGTAACACACTAGACTGGAACTGCAGGATTGCAGAGATCCAGGTCCCTATGAACATATTTGTTTAACAGTGGAGCAAACATGATTCCATTGTCAGTATAAACAGAGATCCCATTGATGAATGTCTTCAGTATGCCCTTTGGGCTAAGCCTTCTTCCTCTCAGCCTTGATTAACAGACTTCCCATGCATTCAACCCGTGTTCTCAACCGTGGCCTCCAATTTATTTATTTATTGCCATATTTAGGTTTATTTTTAGAAAGCAGAGCATAGCTAGTATTGCATTCTTTGAGTCCTGCTGCTATTTTCTCTTTTCAAAGACTATTCAGTTCTATTTTTGACTTTGTCTATGGCCCCCTGTGCTCCAGCCGTGGTTTTTTTAACACCTAATATCACTTTGCATTACATTGGCTTACAAATCAGTGTGCGTCCTGGTGCCCTGCATTAAACCTAATGACCCTCTGTGTAGCCAGAGAAAATCAAACCACTATGAGGACACGAGGGAAGTACAAATTCCATAGTCTTGAATATAATGAATTGAAACAGATGTGTCACAGGGGTTACCGAGTCGAGGTTAAACTGACTGAGCAAAAACCTGGGAGCTACATGGTGGGTCTTACAGCAATTTGATTCCTTAGGAAGTAGAAAGAAATCAATAGGAATTTAGTCATCCATTTTCACAAAGGCCCTACTTCATTTTGGTTTCGACCTTCCTGGCCAAGTTCCTGTCACTGTTAGGTGGCATTTGCCTCTAAAAATGAATAAGAGTTATTCTTGCCCTTCCATCTACAAAAGCTTGATGTGATTTTCATTCTGGTGTTCAGACAAACAGTCCACTTTCTAATTTAACGGATGCTTTAGCAGAAATGTTTTTGATATAATACAGTTAAAAGGCATTTATTTTTTTTTTCTCATTGTGTGTATACATGTTCCCTCTCTTCCTCTAGTTTTCACAATGTACACACATAAAACCCTTTGTGCATTACAATAAGAGACAAGACATCGTGGTGTCAGGATCTTACAAGTTCTATCACTGCATTTGTTTTGGCTGGCAAACATATGGCACAGTGCTCTTTGTATGTTAACAAGGCACAGAAGTGCTAATTAGAAAAAAATCCTCTCTGCAGAGTGTGAGGGCCCTTTTGGCAGCAGCAGGAGTGGAGCTATGCAGAGATCAGCCGAGCTGTGGTGCAAAATCAAGCTCTTTTAAAGGTTTCTGTGTGCTGGGGTGTTGGACTGAGAGAAAAGTGAGGAGCCAGTGGATGTGCTGCTCCCCTCTGATTTCCAGCCCAGCTCTCCCCACTCCAAACCCAGGGCTGGTTTGTGTTGCACTGGAACAGGAGCTTCTTTATACAAAAAGGTGTGTAATGGAGAGGTTACAGAATTTGTAACCATCTGTACACAGGCTCCTTTTTAATGTGGTTTTCTGGAGGTAACGAGGCCACTTTGAAAGCCTCTGGATCTCCTTTCCTCTCTGGGGCTGAGAGCCCCTGGAACCCTTGTGACTTGGCAGCCTCAGCAGCTCAGCACACGAGAGCTGAACTTTCCTGAATTAACACTCTCCTCTCCTAGTTTTATCATTTACACCATCAGGTTTGCAATAACTTCTAGAAAATCCTTAAGAACTCAGCAATTAAAGGCATGCATTTCATCTTCCCTGCTCTTCTTAACTATTTTATTTACTCGCTACGATGTTTTCGGGTAAATGTCGAAGCCTTTGTGTGTGCAAAGAAGGAGCTTTGAGCACAAACACCATAAACCAGCAAGGCAAATAGCACTTCAAGCCAGAGTAAAGGATGGATTTCATGCTGCTGTTGCAATTATGTGCTTTCCAGGCTTTGGTACCTGAGGTAAATTTTTCCATTCCAAATCCTGTTTTCAACCTCTCTGAAGAATGACATAGCCCATTCCAGGAGAAGGAAAGTACTGATGGTAGATTTAGGGACCAAGTAGAGGTTTCAGCCCCTTTGTTGATTTGGTTTTGTTTTGATTAGTTTTCCTTCCTCATTTAACGAAAAGGTAGGGAGGAATAGTTTATAATTTTTTTTCTGGTTTTTTCTTTGTGAAATTTGTACATTTTGAGATTAAGCTCTGACCCTCTGAACTTTATGTCAAAAGCTGGAATTTAAAATACATACTTTTTATTTCCTTTTAAAAAAAACATTTGGGTTTAACCTAAAATAGCTCAGCCTGATGATTCCACAATTGCTTTATGTGCTGAGACTATGATCTTCTTGTTGTTCGCTACTTGGAGTGTTTGGTCAAAACCTTGTTTTTCTGAAATAAGACTGCTTGATTTTGAGTTTTTAAAAAGTGAGAATTTAAGATTAAGCTGCAAATATTTAATATGTGAAAAGATAAATGGTGGCAAGAACTGAAAAATGTGGATGTGGGGCTTTTCTCTGCAGTGTAGCTGCACAGATCTGGAACTGCTGCTTTAGGTTGTACTCTGACAGTATTTTGCACCATTCTTGCCAGTGCTTTGCTTTGTATGTTGGTAAATCTTAATTAATACTGAGATAGATCATTCACAGAGCCCTTCTGAAATCTGTGATTTAACAGATGCTCATTCAGACCTTTTTATGGTCTGTGTTTTGTGCTTCTCCTCAGAGTGGCACATCAGTTTCTGGTGAAAAGTAACTGTCAGCAATAAATAAATAAATAAATTATCTTATTTATTTATGTATTTGTTTATTAGGACAAAACAAGCCAACTGTGAGCTTGGAGGAGGCATTTGCTCTGTTTTGTGGAGGGGAATATGAATTTTATAGTGCCTCTTGAACATTACCTTGTGCACAAGTCCCATGGGCTTGTCTTTAGGCTTTAAAAAGGGCTGAAATCTTGTGTGGTTTTGGTATCCTTGTCATTCAGCACCAGCTGGAGAGCAAGTTGAAAATCAATATAGCTAAACAAGACTGGGCATATTGAGATCTCTGGGTAACTTTTCTGATCTCTATGGATCCCAATGCATAATTGGCATGAATATTGATAGAAGTTACGGGCTTTAGGTCAAGGACATAAGGCCCAACAGAAAATTAAATATTCATAAAAAGAGTGTCATAATTAGCATTCCAGGCAGCATGTTATTGAAAATTTGCCATAGTTTAATCTCTCCTTTGAAGGTAATGGCAATCTTTTCTCTATGTTATGGGCTGGATTCATTGGAAGAAATGGATACAAAGTGGGAATTCCTAAAGACACATCTGCCTTCAGTCTGTAGCTCTCATAATCATTAGATGTTTCCTGTATCAATCCATCAGGTTCCCAGGACATGGATGAAGTGGGATTGATGTAAAGATTGCTTTGGCCTTAATCCACTTGTTTGGTTTTTAATAAATGCAGTTGCCTGCAATTTAAGAACATGTTTTATGTTTTTTGAGGGTGACAGTGTGTACTAGGGATTTCAGTGTTTTTAAGGCAAGTAGGGGGTACTAGATTGTCCATGACTGATGTATAGCACAGATAAAATCCATGGCATTCACACATTTTAGACTGAGTGGTATTTTAGTAGGATCTACTGCAGCTAAAGCTTATCTTGTACTTTTTTGGAAGTTTTATTTTTTTAAGGACAGTTTGTAAGAGCTGAAACTTGTACAAATTATTTTCAGTCAGTTCATTGTGAACAAGATCATCTCATACTTGATCTTTTCCATTTTGATCAGCACCAACACGTCAGCTTTGATCTGCTTCTTCCACACTCAAGGTGCTGCACAGGGCACTGTGTGTGGTACCCACGGAATTTCCTTGCTGGTGTTTTCAAAACCAATCTGCCTGATTTGTATGAGATTATCTGTTTGGAAAATGCAGGCAAGTGCATTGAGAGGCCCTGCTAATCTTGCCTGCACGAGGTGGTGAAACAGCAGCATGGCATCTCCTCGGGATCACACTTGTTCTCTTTTGTCTATCTGACATTAATGGTGAGTGTGCCATTTATATGTGTTTCAACTTTGCCAACTTGTAAATTATTCAGCAGATGAAATGCCAGTTTTACATGAATATCCCTAAAGGTAATTGTACCATCACAGAACAAGAGAACAGTGGAAAAGTTCATCGTAGCACAAGTCACCCAAATGCTGGAACAAATTGAGTTCTCTTTCATGTAGGTGTGAACTTGGTTACACCTGTGGGTTTTCTTTCACTGTTGCTCTATTTTGTGAACCTTTAAGAAAAAGCCAGCAAACCACTCTGTAACTTGTCCAATTAAAAGCATGCAGATGATTTTGTAGACTCAAGCCCTGTGGATGGATAGTCAGTCTTTCTATGATCCAGTTCTGTAGAAAGGAACCACCTAATATAGAGGGAAGCAGTGTTGTCCAGAGTTGGAGTTTTGGACTCCTATGAAAAATGCATTGTAGCAGAAATCTGTGATACAGATTGCAAGATTTGTATGAGTAAAATATGAAGGGGAAAAAAAGGCTGTGGAAGCACCAGAGAGAAAACAAGGTAAATGAGGCAAGGTCCCATGGCACACAGAGCAGCAAGATCCCAGCACAGTGCCATAAAGGCTTGTAAGACACTCAGGTGGGGAAACAAGGGACAGAGCAAAATAATGAACAGCTAGAGGCTGTTAGCAATTGATGAAGGCAAGATAAAGGACATGACTGCAACCCTGAGACATCCAGATAAAGGGGCAGAAGAGAGTAAATATATGAAAATGTGCAAAAATAGCCTATCCTTTGTAGGGACAGCCCTGGAGACAGGAAACCCTGGGAGCTGGTGTCCCCACCTGCTCCGTGACAGGATGGGTACAACAGCCCACTTCAGTGCAGGTGTTTCTGTGCTTGCAAATGTGTGGGGGTGAAAAAATAAGTGCAAATGATTTTATTCAATCCTTTAATGTAATTTTTTATAAAGTGTTATGTTTTTTTCTCCCTTACAGAGGCTTTTCTCCATTCATCTTTGTTGTCAAAATATGGCTACGATATTCCAAGCAAATATTTGTATAGTCCCAACAGCTGGTCGGATTGATCTATAAAGAATAACAAATTCCACTTTACTGCTGGGGAGTCAGTGCAGTTCAGACAGCCAAATGCATATGGGTTTAAGGATGATGGCTCTGTAATGCATTTTATGTAGTTATATCACAATTACAGTTAAAAGGTGTGGAAATGTCAAAAGCCTGATATTTCTCTGAAGGCCAGCAAAACAATTTTTTTCCTCTCCTTTCAGTTTTTGTTCAGTTGTGTTTTGTTGAGCATCTCTAATTACAATGACTTTTAAAAGTGCACTTGCACAGCTAATCTTTTTGTAGCTTTTTCTCCTAGTTAGATGAGTAACCACAGAGCTCTTCCTGTGAAATATATCAAATGTGGAATTGGGCTTTGCTCCTTGATTATAGTTCTCCAGTTACATGATAATTACAGGTTATGGTTACAGGTATCAAAATTAATTACAACATTTCAGCTGCACTGTTTTATACAACGATGCTGCTATTTACATGACATTGTACAAATGCTTGGAAATAGATTGACAGAAAATACAAGAAAATTTCGCTTCTCATGGAGTCTTTGCTTGGGATTCAGTCAGCATTTGCAGGGTGCAGAAGGATGACTGAGGAAACAAGAATAAGAGTGTGGAGGACCAAATATGATTCAGTGCAGCTCCTGACCAGAGCAGTGACATACTGAGTTTTGCTGTATGTACAGAGCAGTGGCTTTGACAAAGGCAGTGCTAAAGGAAGAATTGGGAAAGATGGAAAAGTTAGTTCAGAACCTGGAGGTTCTGAATTAACCAAAAGAATTCTGAAAGAATCTGGAGATTTTTAGAGGTAGCTGCTTGAGCAAAAGTTGCAGAGAGTCAGGGCTGGCTTTGGTTGTTTGTCACTACCTGGATGTTTGTCACTTTCCCTTCTTCAGCAGCTCTTTCTCTGGGACTACAAACACACTCTGTGTAAATACAACAGATGTGTGTGTACATTGTTTATTTGCTGACTATCTTTATTCACTACCAGTTCTTAAATGTTTAAGTGTGCTGAATACTCCTATCCCTCCTACCCCTCCTGTTGGACAGGGCTTGGATTGAGCTGGTCTAGTGGATGGTGTCCCTGCCCATGGCAGGGTTTAAGGTCTCTTCCAACCTAAATAATTTTGTGACTCTAAGGCCATATAATCCCTATATTTAGCATTTTATTTATGTTTCATGATTTGATTGACTTTTTTGGCTTTATGTAATACTGTCTTATTTGCATGTGGTTTTTTTTATGTCAGCTCTCATTAAAATAAATGAGGGTACTTTTGCTCATTTGAATGGCAGTTAGTGTCAAAACAAAATTTGTTAGAATCTATTCTGCCTTGTAATGAAACTTGCAATGCTATATTAGCTGCATAACCAAGAACATTATGAAAATTAACTACTGCACCTGCTCAGTACTTAATATTCATTCTTGCAGAAAAATACCTGGCTCATTTCAAATATTTTCCCCACAATACCCAAAGACCTATCCTGAGGATGCTTGGTAGAACAAAATCTAGTCATTTCAATTTAGTGTCTCTCTTTAATTTTAGGGAGCAGACACAACCTCAAATTAGGCTACAGTCATATTTTGTGAGGTTCCAGTATGCAAAGCCATTTAATGCATTTCAGTGTTTTCCTGATACCTGGATGTGCTAAATTTTGGGCTGCTGAGATCTCAATCCATTCAGCCAGTGACTCTGAAAATCTGTTCATAGAGCAAGCACCAGCTCAGCTTTGCATATCATACTATTGCTATGGAAAAAAAACAACAGCATTTTGAGGTTAATGAATCTTTTATTTAAATGAGATGTCACTAAGCAGATATTAAATATATCAGAGTCTTGACAAGTTTTTTATATATTTTAATCTTAAGCCATGGTGACTTGTGGAGCATTGAAGATTACACAGCTTCAAAATCACATAGATTTCTAAATGCACCTGATTCCCAGAGTCACTGAAGCTCATGACACTTTATCAGCAATCTTATCAAATCTGCAGAACTTCTGTCTGACTTTGCTTTGCCACACTGTGCAAGCAGGTAGCAGTCTAGAAGGGCAGTGATACGTCTATAACAGACCCCATAAAGAATAATGGAGAAATGAAGGAATATGTGAGGAAACAGAGAGGCTTTTGAACTGTACCTGCCTGTTGTCCTGAGGTCACACTGTGCACACGTGTGTGAGTGATATCAAAAGCCCTGGATTGTGTCACTGCAGCTGACTGGGGTGTTTGAGACCAACAGACCCAAGATGGACCCAAAATGGTCACAAAATGGACACTGGTCATGGGGTCTGTCACTTTTATAAGTTCTGGTCGATTAGCATATTGGAGTAAATGGTCCAATTCCAGCTTTAGGTTATGAAGTCCCATCCTTCTTGTTTTTCTCTCTTCAGTCCATGTTGTTTATGGCCTCCAGTGCAGTGTGGGGACAGACCAAGATGAACAGTGTCACAAACCCATTCAGCTGCCAGGCACAGGGCCTTGCATCCTGATAGAGTACATCTCCTCAGGAAGATTTCTACACAGATTCTGGAGCAAACAGTTTTCTTTTAAATGATGCCTTGGAAGCTCCATGTGCACTGGCTTTGGGTTTACCATGCAGTTTATCCTTGACTGCATTTTTTTTTTTTGTAATGACAACATTGCTGTTTTATTGTGAAATGCCATCCTTATCTGGCATTGCTGCTACTCTTTTGTCATGGATTTGTGAGAGCTGTGCCATAAGAAGGATAGCTTCTTTTCATTCTTCCACATGAAAAACAGTTGTTTAACTACCTGTTACCCTTAAGAATGCTACCTCCCCACTTCATTTTTCAAAGCATTATTCAGTTTCTTCTGGCTCATGGTTTTTTTGTAAGCTCAAGCATCCTCCATCTCTGCCACCTCCCCTGCAGTCTGGCCAGTGATTAGTCCTCGTTTCTGCTGTCACTTGGGACAGGTTCTATTTACAATTTTGATCAATGGGAACATGCATTTACTGCTGCAGCTTTTAGCTTTCAGTCAGCTCATGCAGCCAGTCCAGTTCCCTCTTGCCCCAAGGTTTGGGTTCGTGGCTCTGCAGCAGCCTTGGACCCTTCCTGTGTTAACCAGGCAGATCTCTGGGTTTATTGGTGTTAGCTCATGTCTCCCAGCACCACAGCTGAAGCTTGTAGTAGTAGTAGCAGTAATATAAATTAAAAGAAAGAAATCAATACCAAGGAACCCATCTCTTCACATCACCATCTAAACTGCACTTAGAAAATCTTCACTGATTCTGCTCAGAATATACGGAGATTTCATTCATTTTTTTCTCTTCATTGAAAAGTTTAAGGGTTTTTTTTTCTCATTTCTAATGTTAGACCTTAGCCAATATTAGGCTTTTTGCAATGCCATATTATTCTGCATTGTATGTACCCTGATAACAGTTGAATTTGGAACCTGCAGGGGGCTGGTCTAACACTATACACTTCAAAAAATGAACCCCCTTGAAACAGAACAAAAAGTACCTTTCCTTATGTACTGAGCTTGAAAATGAGGAGCCAGGCTGTGATTTGAGGGGTTGATGTGAGAAGGTGCTCGAGGTATTTTTGATAGAGCTGCTGGAGACTTTTTTCATGTGTGGCAAAAGGCCTTAATTATTCTTATGAGAATATGAAAGGAGGATTGGCCTCAGTTATCACCTGTAGCACATTGCATTTTAAGAAGCTGGAGAATGAATATATGCTGGAGAATGTCTCAACTTCCAGCAGTGGCATTCCCTAATTGAAAAACTGGAATAAATAACTTAGAGAAAGAAAGAGGGAACCACTTTCCTAAATGTTTTCTCAGTTCTGTGTGAAGGTTTGAATTAGTTTTAGGGGCTGAAAAACATACTTTTTCTGTAACTAGAAAATATTTTAACTAAATAACATGTTTTAAAAGCAAATTATTAGTGTGGTGCATAGAATTTCTGTGGAGTTTCCTTTCTTATTTCCCTGTTTTTTCATTTTAAAATATTGATTCTTCCAGGAAACTTGCAAAGTGACTAGCATGTTAGGATTTTTTATTTTTCTGCAAGGATCATCTATTTCTCAAACCTAGGAAAACTTATTTTAAAATATATGTTGCTTTATATGGACACACACACACATGTGCATGTACAAACGCTGCATAAAATGTCAGATAAAGTGTTTCATCCTACAGATGTTATTTGATTCAATTACAGAGCATTTATTTTTTTTTTAATTCAATAACCACTGGAAAGGAAAATAGTTGAGGAGTACAGTAAAGTAATTTTCATGATAACTTTTAGATGTCATAAGGTTTTCTGTAAAATTCTCCTCAGTTGCAGTTCATCTGTTTGTACCAAGAAAACTGTGTTTTGGTGGTCCAAACAAAATCTGCCCCCTTTTTTGTCAATAAGGGGGCATGTCAATAAAGAAAGCACGGCACAAAGCTAAGCCTGGCTTAGGAGTGGACTCTGTACCATCTGCTGAGCCATAACTAGATTAGCAAAAATAGTCCTCACAACTGGAGGGTTGTTGTAAGACATGTCCTTTGTCCATAGAATTAGTCTTGCCCAAATTATATTATGCACATGAAGAATGATTACAGGAGAGCCCCAAGACTAAAAAAGATTAATTATGGGCCTATTATTAGAAGCTTCTTTTGCATAATCCTATTAGTTTGTTCATATGTTTGTTTTTCCCCGTATGTGTGGGAGTGTATTTACTATGTTTATGTATGCACTGCTGTTAATTTGGGGGTTTTTATGTTGGTTTATTTTGGTTTTATTTGCCAACATAATTTCAGTCCCTTCTCCCTTTCCCAGGATGGATTTACTTTAGGTGTTGCACAGAGCAGTTAGTTATGAGGAGCTACACAGAGCATTAGGCCTCTTCCTCTGGTTCACACTCTCTCTGTTGGCACATCAGGGTTATTAAAAATCAAACAAGTGTAAAAGGCTGAGTTTGGTGCTGCGAGATTTATCACTCAGGAAAAATGAACAGTTGTCACAACGCCGTAAATGTGATAGGCTCCAAGTTCTGCCTTCAAGTGGAAAACAATTTACGTGGCTGACACAGTCCATTTCTTAGAAAGTATGCAGAGAGTTTCCCTTTGAAAAAATTAATTGCATTGAACACTGGATTTTAAGCATTTGGCTTTCTTGAGGCAGGGCTATGAATCTGTTGGGTTTTCTCTGCTCCTGCTGTGGCTGGCATCCTCTGGCTGTCAGGCTGGAGGTGCATTTAGTGCAAAGCTCTGCTTTGAGGTGCCACAGCTCGTGGCACCTTAATGTACCAGAGACAGATCCTTGTTTGCAAGGAATACTAATGGCAGCACTGGGGAAAAAAAAAAAATCAGAAGCTCTTTGTTTTATATATCCAGAGCAGGATGTGGACATTGTGATCTGGACTGCTCATGAGCTTTTCAGCTTATGGAAGTCATCTTTTGTGGGTGCTTAAACCCAAGGTTATGGAGGGTGTAGGGGAAAAATACAATATTTCAGCAGTTTTGGTTTTTTAGCTTTTGATGGCACTTTGAACCTTAGTCTGGAAGTTTCTTTTGGAAGTAAAAACTGAATTATATACATTGGAAGCGAGGACATGGGCTCCTGAGTGGCTGTCACAGGCAGGGAATGCTCCATGGGGCAGCTGAGGTCCCTGAAAAGAGGGGGATGTGCACAGGCTGGGCTGGGGCTGGAGTTGGATCTGGCTGAGGAGTTGCTCCCACATTTGTGCTTCCCACTAAAAGCAAAACCACGTGTGCAACATCAGCTCTGAAGGCCTATCTGAGCAACCTGTTCCACACTTGATATCTTGAGCTTTCCAAAACTCAATCTGAATCTGTTAATTCTTTTTACTTGAAAATGTCATTCCTGCTTTTGGTGCAAAATTCTCCCCTTGAGAATACCTGGCCTGTAGAAGAACTATTTTGTTCTGGTGCTTTTCTTAGGGATGAAGAAGATAATATGAAGCAGAAAATAGGAATTTGAAAGAGCTTCCCCAACCCTTCCTTTTTAATAGACACACAGTTCTCTTCCCTGTTTTGACTTAATAATAGAATGCTCCCACTCACAGAGGGAAATAGCAAAAGATAAAGCAGGATTAATCACAACGTAATATATCTGTGTCCAAAAGGTTGGGCACTTGTCACAGGTTTATGCCAAGCAGAATAAAGACATAAGTATCTAGCTCTTGAGATGTCAATGTTTTTAGGTAGAAAAGTAGTAACTAGATGGTTTTTTAGGATAGTTTGCTTTGTACTTGCACTCAAGTATTAAAAAAAGAACAAACAAACCCCACCTTTCTTAATATAATCCAGAAAAATATTTACAGAACTCACCTGGCTGTGCATCAAACCAAGATTTTTCTCTTCTGTTGCCAGGGAATAGAGGCTGTTGGCTCACACAGACAGGAGAGCAACATCTATTCCTAGTCCTCAGCATTGAAATCAAGCAATTTCCAGCGTAACCTCTCTCCTGCCACCTTATCAGTCTTAGCACATCTAAATCACTGAAAGGTTTTACAGCTTTCACCTCTTTCAGGCTATAATTGTGGGTCTGTACTAATGTGGTTAGCTAGATACTGTAGGTGTAGGTACTGGTATATGACACTATTCTTAAGGCAGAATGTACATTTGTTAATGTACTTATAGAAAGTAGGAGATAGAAAATGAAAAGTAAAAGAAATTGTACTTTCTCTTTCAAAAATTGTTTTTCTTTAGAAAGAGGTTTGGTGCTTGCGGGGTTTTTTTGCTGTTGCTTTGCTTCATTTTGCTTTGTTGGTTTTGTGGGTTTGTTTTGTTTTGAGTTTTGGTTTTCTGGTGTTGTTTTTTTTTTTTTTTTTTTGTTTTGGTTTGTTTGGTTGGTTTTTTTTTAATCTTTTGGTGAGGGAGGTGTTTGTTTTTCCTTTTAGAAAGTAAAACAGAGGATTATAGTGATAGAGAAACTGTGCCCTGCCTGATTTTTGGGGACGCAACAGGAGCTGGTGAAGAGAATATCTCTTTGGTAGATAGCTGGTTTTCAAATACTATCTACAGGACAAATCCTACTTAAGAGGTTAAATTTCCCCAGACAGCTGGAGTTTGTGGGAGGTAATCTTTTGTCATTTCCACCTTGATCTTTGCTGCCTAAAGAAGGAAGATTGGATCTGGTGTGAGTGACCAACTGCAGAGTGAAAGGATGCTGTGTGAAACACCATCCTGGCCTGTCAGCTTCTTTATCCTCTGTTTCTGTCTCTCTGTGGTCTTTTTTTATGGTTGACTCTGAGGTTGATTCTTTATTTTTTATTTCCCGCTTTTGTCTTGGAAACAAAGGACCAGCTTGGGCTCTGCCTGGGACACTTCAGGAGGACAGAGATGAATTGTCCCCAGAACTCCTTGTGGACCAGCTGGGGTAGCTCAGTTTTGGCAGTTGGGTGCAAGAGATTTTTCTTGGAGTTCAAACAAAAGGTTCTGCCCATGTGCTGGTTTTTTTTAATTTCTATACTCTGGCTGGGGTTTTTTGTTTGTTTTTTTTCTTGGGATCTGGGTGTATGGAAGCTAAAACTGTTATTTCAGGCAGTCCTTTACACTGGATTCTCACCTCACAGCATAAAACCCGCTCATAAGATTTTGATGAGTACTGAGCATATTCATAAAAAAAGAAACTGATTCTTAATTTCCCTTTGTTTACTGACCTGAAGGAATCATTACTGCTTATCCTGAAGTGTGTCTGGCTGGAGCTTCTTGAGTTGAGTCTTGACAAGGGTTTTTCCCTTCTCCTAGCCTTGCTATATTATTTCATCATAGTGGATGCCTTGATTACTTTCCTGTCAGCCTGTAAAATCTCTGCATTGAGAATGATCTGCCTTCAGTTTGCTATTCTTTCTCACTAAAGCAAAGAAATTGCTTTTGTCTGCTGGCTTTTAAACATATGCACACACCTGAGCGTGTTACCTGCTGTATCTGGAAGGTTCATTTGAATGCACAGAGCCATAATTAATTAGCATTAATGTCAGGGGAGGGAAGATGTGGAGCAGCAGCACGAACTTTAGAAGCCTGAGGGACACACACCACATCCACCCCATCCCAGCAGGAATGCCTGTGGTTTCACTGCTGCCCCAGAGAAGTGGTTTGTAGCAGTTCTTGCCTGGTTGTCAGTCCAGAGCTTGGTGGTTTTATCCATAAGTGGATAAAATGTGGACTTGCAAAGTGGATTACAACGTGGACTTGTAAAATAAGACAAAGCCAAAGGGGAGCAAAGTTGTCAGATGGCAGCCTTGGTCTCGGGAGTGAGGTGTGTGCATAAGGGAAGTCCTGGATTCCTGCACACCTGTGCCAAATGTTCTGATAAATAAGTATGGGATTATTGAACAACACAACGTGCCGTTCACCTCTTATTTTTTCAAATAAAAGCTGTAAAATCAATGTTGCTGGAAGAGCTGTGCTGTACCTTTAATAGGCAGCGTGGAATAGAGATATCTGTAAAACAGTTTTGTGCTTGCCTAATCCTGATGGGACTGGAGAGCTCCCAGGCATAATTTAGGGATTTCTGGGAATCTGTTTTAATTTAATTTAATAAATTGACTGTCTCGTTAACTTCTGCAACAGGACTAGAATCTTTGCAGTATTGCATGGCACATGTGCCCAATTCTAATGCACCCTTGAAGCTTGGGATTCTGCTTGGAAGTTATTTTTTTTTACTTTGATAAAAACTCCTAACAATTTAAATAATCACCACTTTTCAAATTGCATATTTTAAATTTTAAAATTTGGTGGGTTGTAGTTTACCTTTCCATCCTCATTCATGACTACAGAACTCAAGCTGAAATAGGAGGATTTTTTTTTAACAAGCTGGTTGTATTTGTTCAGTAACTAAAGTGAAGATAATGTGTTAAGTAATGATAATTCAGACTCCCCAAGAGGAGAATTTATTGTGGCAGCCTGAAGGCAAAGCTTCTCACCAAAGAGGAGCTGAATCTTCAACCTGAGGGTGTCAGGAAGAAATCTGTGAGCATGTGGAGCATTTACACTGTGGAAGCCCCACCACAGCTGTAAATATGACTTTTGGAACAGTTTTACACAGCCATGTTAAAGATGCACCTCACAGTGACATATGCATGACATAAAATGATGGGATATTAGGAGAGGTGCTCAGTTTTTTAGCAACTGCCATCACTACAGAATTCCTGGCATCCATAGGGATCTTGTGGCGCTGTTTGTTTGTTCTGTTTCAAAGTAAGAGAAGTAGTGCAAGCCTTAGTTAGCTGAATCACCTCATTGTTATTATTATTGTAATAATTTGAGGTCATTCCAGAGTCATTCTAGAGATACTATTTTTAAAAATACCAAAGAGAACTTACTAGGTTCTTTTTTTTGGTAGCCTTTCTCCCTTCTTCTCTCCTTACCTCTCTCCCTCAGGGGGTGGTTGGATATTTTTTTTTTTTTTATTTGGCCAGGAGGGTGGATGCTCCCTCTGCTCTTGTGGGTCTCTTCCACAGCACAGGGAAGGCAAATGAGAAGTAGGAGGACCTTTTTTTTGGTGAAAATCGTTTAATATGGAAGTATAATTGAGAAACCTCACAATTTAGCAGCAAAATTTGTAGATAGTGAAATATTGCTTCCGTCATATGGAATAAGAATTTAAGCCAATAATATCTAAAGGAAGTAATTTTTTCTTTCTTACTGATGGCACGATTGACATTATGGTAAAGGATGAGTGAGTAGATTCTTGTGTTAGACATGCCAAAATTATCTTGGTTTTTTTTAATAGGAAGCTTCATGCTCAAAAAAATTGGCTTGGCAGTATTTGTGAACACTCAGCTTACTTTGAAAGTCCAGCTGTAGAAATGTATCAGCTTATAGGGCCTTTGGAGATCTTCCAACTTACCCATCAAATAAACCTTTTATTCCTCTTAAACCAGCTGTTAGGAAGCAGAGAGAAACATGATGTTTCATGATGCTGATTAAAGCAGTAATCTGGTGACTGCTTTATTCAACATGGAAAGATGTTCTGATGAAACAGTGATAAGCAGTGAAATTACTGCCTCAGGTTGACAAACCTGCAATCAGTTCTATTTTTTTCCACCCCTTTAGTGGCTGCTTGTTCTTAATTTCCTTGAACAACTGTATTTTAGTCTAACCAGATGTTTAATCATTTTAGTTGAATCATTGCTAGATATTCAAAGACAAGAGATTTCAGCTTTTAAAGGCCTGACCTTGAATTCTTAAAATCACTGATTTTGATACAAACTTGGTGTGTAAGGCTTGGCAACTCAGATGTTAATTATGATTGCTTTAGCATCTGCAAACCACTGTGAAGTCTTTAAAAGTAAGTTGATTGCATTTCACACAAGTACAGTAATCTGTCCAAGTGTATGAAATTGCAGGCTCATGGTCACAGATGTTTCAATTTAGTACAGTATGGCAGAACAGTTTTGAGGTCCTCCTTTATGTAGATTTCACAGTAGCTTTTTTTTTTTTTTTTTTTGCTAAGAACTTACCAGTAAAACCTGTCCATTAATTGCTTTTCTGTAACAGTATTTGTGCTTTGATGTAGCTACTATTTTCAATCTACATCAATATAACACAATCTTCTGTTGTATTTTCTTTTAAATGTCACACAGAAAAAAGCTAATCTCTCTCTTCAGCCTAATTAACTTCCATGTGGTCGCTCTTTTGTTTATATATGTGGTTTACATGCAAATAATAGTTTGGAGAATTCTGTATATTCAGATCTGGAGAGGTGCTTCTTGACACTTTTCAGCTTGCCTTTTGAGAAAGAAGAAACCCAACAAGAAAGAACATTCCACAAGTTTCCAGATTTCCCAGTTTCTTTCCAGAAATGCCATCAATCCAGAGGCATAAAAACTGGCTTTTCAAAAGAAAAACAGGTACATCAGCTGCAAACCTTCTAACTGAAGCCTGTTTAAAGATCTCTTTTTATGAAATGTGAAGAAGATCATGTTCCCAGGCATCTGGACAGCAGACCTGTTGAGTCAGGGATAGACTTCCCCACGTGGAGTTGTCTCTGTGATGGGAACTTGTCTCAGACCATGAGTTAATCACTTGTAGTTTACCAGATAATCAGTAATTTTGCTAGCTTCTGAAGTGGCTGTCTGAACGTGTGGGAGGTGCTTTCAGTCATTGATGAAGCCTTTTGTTGTGGGTAATTGATTATTGCACTCCTCTGTGCACCAGCAGCACAACAGACCTAGTTTAAAGGAGGAATCAGGCTGTTTAGGCCAGTTGGCAGCATTCAGACGTGGAGGCAACATTCTGCACGGCCACTTTCCTCCTGTGCTGGGAATTATCTCTGGGATGCTGTGCAGTGCACAGCCACTACAGCCCAGGGATGGGTGGGAGTACAGGCAGCTGTGGGGCACAGGTGCTGCCCCTGTCACTGTGGGCTACAGTGGTCACTGAAGGGCTTATCTTCTACACAGATTTAAAGAGGACACTTGTGAGGGCAATTGATTTCCAAGAGATGAGATCAATAGAGCTGTGCCAGTTCTGTAATAACATCCTGTTGATGCTTTACAGAATGATTCATTTTTTAAGCAGGAGCACAAGAATGCCTGTGGGTTTGGCCCTGGAATGGTTCAGTGCAGGCAAACGCCTCTGGTGTTTGGTTCTATTTTTCTTGGAGGTCAAAAGTTTTGAAAGATAATAAGGTTGTGCAATGTAATAGAACCTAATTTCCAGATTTCCTGAGACTTGAAGAATCGCTTGCAGCAGAGCAAGCAATGGAGCTCTTGTTTTGAAGGATGCTGGCAGCAAAAGCAGGCCAGCATGAGAAGTCAGGCAAGCACTTTATTATCACAAAATCCAGACTGTGCTGGACCTTCCTATAGACATGGCACATATTATCCCTGCAGGGATGTATTTTCATATGAAATGTTGTTCATATTTCTGGCAAACCATTTAAATTGAAGTCCCTTTTAATACAGACTCTCTAGAAAGTTTTAAAAGGAAAGAAAGTTGACTGAGGTCTACAGGCACTGTTTTAGTACATGTATTTGGAAGATTAATTTGCCTAATTACTTTTAGAAATATAACTAGCACTTATTAATCAAGTTTCTGTTGATATGCCGATCTTAAAATCTTGGTGAATAATTTCAGGCTGCAAAGATAACAAATGCATGTAGCCATTGCAAATGAAATAAAAGGACAGTAAAGGTTAAAACAACGTCAGTTCTTATTTACTGTTCTGTTTTCATAAAAGAATGAAAAATATGAGGGAGTGAGGGATTAAATACTATCTACCTTAAATCAACAGGATTTTTTTTTCCATGATAACCTTAAGAAAGAGGTGCCAAGATGTAGAGGTGCCAGTGGGGCACCTCTCCCACTCCCCTCCAGTCCTGGCAAAGCAAAGTGGATGAAAATCTCTGCTGAGTCTGGGGTAAGCCCTGCCCATGGATGGGAACTTCTTGGGCTTAGTTACAGATGAGTACTTAAAAAATTATAGGCTCTAACATTTCATAAATGTTGAATATTGTGGTCTGGCTATTTTAGTGCAGATACTGATCCTGAAAGTATAGTTCACCAATTCCAGTTAATTAGGCCATCAAAGAATCCATAGACTGCTCCAATCCTGACTGTCCTTTAAACACTGAGAACTGGGCAGTTTTCCCCTGTGGCACCGAGGAATTTTCCATTAATGTGTACATAAGAATGTTTCTGGTTTTAAAAAAGTGAAAAACTACTTAACACAAATGTTTACACTTCAGCTTTTATAGCTTGGCAATCGGTTTGAAAAGAAACCAGCAAGTTCTAAGTGCTGCCTCCTCTAGTGCTGCATCCTGTAAGCCTCAGGAGTGCAAGGACAGCCTTCAGTCAGGCTTTTCACACGTGGTACCCTGTGTGACTGAGGAAAAATAGGCAAAGTCAGTCACTTGAACAGACTGTTCAATATGGTCATTTGTTCAGAGGGGTCCCAGGGCCTGTTGCTTCAGCTCTATTAAAGTGTGCAGCGTGTGGTAAATTGCTGTGAGCAGTGATGGTCACACTAGGAATTAATGGTAACAAAAATAAATGAATTTAAATTCCAAATTTTATGGGTCACTAAAATTTCCCTTCATATCAGGGAAAAGTTACCTAGCAGTCATAAATTTTAGACGTGTTCAAAAGAGGTGAGAATAAGCATACAACAAAATATACATACAAAAAAAGAGAAGTTGCTTTCTTTTTCTTGCACTTCTATTAAAGGTGGAAGAATAAAATCCTAAAAGAACTTGCAAAAAACTAAGATGAAGAACTTCTCAATATTTTGCTTCTCAATAAGCAAAATAAGGGCGGGGGGAAAGCATAAAACACAAATTCTGTGTAGGAGAAATCAGTCCTGGTCTTGTTAAACTGTGGGCAATAAAGGGTGGCCAGAAATATCCACTCATCTGTGGTGCACTTCCCCATAAGAGAATATTCCACAGCCTCCTACAAAACCCTAAATTCCTGGTGGAAAGCCAGTGATCAGAACAGGTTTTGTCAAGGATGAAGGATCCCAAATCAAATGATCTGTCATGGACATTAGTGGCTCTGGGTGGTAAAGGTCTAATCCTGCCTGGACCCTGCACACATCCCTTCTGATTTGAATTAAACTTATTAACATATAGTCCAAATATAAAGCAAAGAATTTTCTTCTCAGAAGGCTTTGGAGGATCACAGGTCACTGGCAAGTTGATGATTGCACTGTTTATTTTTCTTTGTAGGAATCCAGATGCACAGTCAGGGTACTTTTTGTAATGTTAAGTTTAGCTTGAAAAGCTGTTTCAGTAATTCCCTTCTCATATATCTACAGACTTAATTATTACTGAGCAGTTGGTATTGGTGTGGCCTCATGCCAGTATTTTTTTAAATTCTGGTTGTTATTGTGGTATTTAATATATACCTTTTCACAGATGCAATCTGAAGTGCTCATACAAGCTTAGGAATAATCATCACAAACCATTCTGGTGCCAGTACTTGCTCTGAGAAGATGTCTGCCACAGCAGAACTACATTTAATTTTGTTTATCAGGTTGATTTGAATAAGAATTAAAGATGTATTGATTTTTTTTGGAGGGGGGAGGGGAAGGATACTTTTTTCATTAATACAATATGTTCTTTTGCCTATATCTCAATTAAAAATTAGCAGCTGTGTTATTAGTGGCCAGGCCTGGAGCCCCAAGGCTGCTCCTTGGACACCAGTCCAGAGGTGTCCATTGTGCACAATTCCTGCCTGCTCCCACTCAACCCCTTCTAACTATAAAGACACAAGAAAATAAAAATAGATAAGGTAAAAGATGGATCCATTATAAATGAACTGGTGAATATTTAGCAGGTCATATTTACATGTGGTACTTAGAGTGGAATTCTTCTTTTGAAAAGTGGTTAATGGATTTTCTCCAGTGGCTGTCTGCTTAGCATTCCTTAAAGAATACTTCCTTAATCTCATCTCATGAAATAGTTTGCTTGTTGGTTCCTAAATCTGACATTTTGGTTTATGCCTCAAATTGCATGAAGCATAAGGGTATCTGAATATGGAAAACAGAATTCAAGCATAGGCAATTTTAATTATCCTCAATTTTTACTATTAGAATCTTACAAATCAATGAGTAAGCACTGCATTCAGCAGCATATATTGGGATCATTTTTCCAACGCAGAAATGTTATCTGCCATTTAAAACAATAAAACCAAGTAAGTAAACTTTTATTTTATTTTTCACTAAATCTTGGAAAAAAATCAGATGGGTCTAGAATCCCTCCAGTTTTTTATGAATTACTGCATATTACCAATGTTCATATGTTTAAAATCCTTTCAGAATCTTTAAATTAAATTTTCTCTAGATTTTGTTGGCTTTACTGTTGCAGTACTTAAAAAAAAAATCTGTCTCTCTAAATGAATTTACTCTTTCTGATAATCCAGTTGATGAGGCAAATGTATAAAAATCCCACTAATGTAGGCTGAGACATGTCCCAAAGTAGCTTGCTTCTCTAGTCAGAAAATCACAGAGCACTTAATAATCCTTCAGCCTTCTTGAGAAATGTGTAACGATATTATGGTTGCTCAGATAGATTTTATTTAATCCTTTCAGAACATTGCATTAGGCTGGGAGGCTGTATTTACTCTCGTGTGTTTCCAGTTAGCAAAGGATAAAGTTGGAAAGAGGAATTTAAGTTGACTACTAATAGGAAATGGTTCTCCTGAAACTCCGAAGCAGGTCTGGCTGTGATAAAGGACTCCTGGCTTTGACTTTCAGGGACTAAATTCTTCTTGAGGATGTAATTTTGAATGTAGTATTTCACACTTCCAGCACAGCAGCTTGTTTCCTCCCCTCCCACGTGAAGTGTCCCCCCAGGAAGCAGCATCAGTTCTTCACCCCGTGAGTGTGCCTGCATTATCTGCCTCAGTGCTGAAGGGGAGCACTGGAAAACCTCCCAGAAAAACACAAAGCAGCCCAGAGCAACCTCATCATTCAGCAGCTCTGCAAGATGCTTCAGAAAACTGAAATCAGACTTCTGAAGTCTTTTGATGTTAGGTGTAGAGCTGATGCCTTGTGCAGGCTGACCTAGAGCAGAGACTAGACGGAGTTAAAGAATAAAGCAGGGATTTATTAAAAGGATTTCCTCAATGGATCCACCTTGGGCAGCACAAGAGCCCAGCCAGGGCTGCACCCAAGATGAACCAAAATGGTCACAAAATGGACACCTGGTCACGGGGTCTGTCACTTTTATAATTTCTGCTCCATTTGCATATTGGAGTTAATTGTCCAGTTATAGCTTTAGCCCATGAAGTCCCATCCTTCTTGTTTTTCTCTCTTCATTCCACATTGTTTGTGCTCTTGGGTCTGAGATCTGGATCATTTGTCCTTGGTCCCCAGCTAGAGAAGGAATTGTTTTGTCTCCCTACTCTGTGAAGAGAGCTCACCATCCCGTAATGTGAAGCTCAGAACTACACACTAAAGCAGCACAGAATCTGAAAAATATAAAAGCAAGAGATTGCAGGTGACCTCACCCCTGATAAGTCACAGTTGTACTAATTACCAAAGAACAGCCTTGCCCTTAATGGGTCGCAGCTGTGACACTTATCTTTATAACTGTGATAAAAGGGGTGGGTTGGCTGCTCAGGGGAAACCTGGAGGAAGAAGACCTAGAGGAAAATCCTGAGGAAGGAAATGCAGAAGGAATGATCCAGAAGGACTGGGCAGAAACAGGAGAGCGAATCACTGCTGTGAGGTCAGTCTGGGTCTGCAGCTAGAGCAACCTGCAGTCACAGTCTAGCAGGAACAGCCTGCAATCAGAGTCTGCAAATTAATGCATGCAGTCCTAGTACAGCAGGAAATACCTGCAGCCAGAGTCTGCCAGGGAAACCAACAGCAGGAGCTTGCTGCAGCCAGAGTCAGTGAATAGCTGGAGTCAGGATAACTGAATTGTGAACAGGAATAAACCAGGGCCCTTTTCATACTGGGATAAACAAGAAGTCTGTGTCTCAGCTCATTTCTACCCTCTAATGAGAGGGCTGCTGCAGCATTTTGATGCTGCAGAAGTGAGCTACATATCCCAGAAAAGCAGAAGTAGTATCAGAGTGAATTATCATTTTTGGGTGACCTTAACGCCATCTGTAAGTGGTATTTTGTCAAGGTTGGATGGATTCTCTGCTGCTCTCACACAGGTAGAAAGCAACCCTGAACAGGCAGTGGGAGACTGTGTATAAGACTTTATTCTGATATACATCAAAAGCCAGAGGGTGATTCTAATGTGTTGTACTGTGGAAATCTGAGAACAGTTGGATCCTGAAGAGCTGCAGCTCTTGGGAAGCTCAAACTGGCTTCCCTCTGCCCCAAAGAAGTAAAATTGGTATTTTCAAGTGTTTCTAGGAGAAACTAAAAGTTTATTCCAATTTTACACACATGCACATCGTGTGTTTTCAGTTGTAATGATTTTTTTCCTTTTGATGTGTTGGGTTTTGGTTCAGATTTTTTGTTCCCTTAGTGGCTGAGTGAATGACAGGTTTATACAGTTGCTTAGCTGAAAATAACTGATATTTGGTACTGGATTTGGGGAGATATCATAAGTACTTGTCATGCATTTATAACTTTTCTAGGCATCATCTTCCTGCTGGCAATAGGAACAGGGCACAGAATTAAATGATTCCTTGTTCTGGTCCAGGACAGGTGGTTTTATCTGATTTTGTCAGGAGACTGTAAATGTGGCCTAGGGACAAATTAATCCCATTTGACAGCATTTCTATTTGTCAGAGATAGTTTATTTTCTTATGACTTTGTTGATGAACTTTGCCAGGATATGGTTGGGGAGAGCAGCTGTGTTGTGTTCTTGACTTTACACTGCTACTTCCTCAAGCAGTGAATCACAGGCAGTGATATGCCAACAACACACATTTTGCTTGTCTATGTAATAAGGCATTCTAAAATGTCTAAATTCCCTATTCCTTCCTGCTTTGTGTCCTGGAGTGAAAAATGCATGAGTAAATAGAGAAATAAATTAATTATGGATAGAATAAACTTGAAGAAAAATATGCTAGGTGAAATTCAGCACCAGAATGAGAGACTGGAAAATAATAAACATTTCTTGTTCACACACTGTTAAGATGAAATCTTATCTTGAATAATAATTAGTACTTATGGGGGGGAAAAGAGGAGAAATAATGAAGAGCTCTTTCTGAATTGACTTTTTAAAGCAGCATATAGTCTGTTAACCTTTCAGGGTTAAATATCTATTGGAGGTGCTGGCAGGAAAATTGCTTTGCAGAGAGCCCTCAGTTCATGCAGCTTATTGACTGCACTTAGATCAGGGCACTGCTTGGAGGATTCATTTGCTTTCTGGAGTTTCTGCTCCTGCTGTCTCATCCCACCAACTTCTGCACGAACAAAGAATATTATACACAGGGATAGTCACTTTGTGGTTCTTCCGTGGGTTTCTTTGAAAAGTGACTCGTTTATTAATTAGCAATGGCTCTTATTTGTATGTTTTTTCCAGTACTGCACTTCCTTTTAATAGCAGAGCACTGAATGTATATGAAAGCCATGCCAACATTCTTTGCTATAGATGTTGGTAAATGAGCAGTGGCAGAGAAAGACCAGATGAGATTGGATGCATCCTAATAAAAAGGCAAGTTCTTGAGAAAATTTAATTTATTGTAAAGAGCTGAGAAGTCTTTACCCATGGTAATATTTTGCTTGTGTTCTTTGAGGAAAGAATATGTATTGTAATGAAAATGTGAAAAAAAGATCTTTGAATGCAATTCTTAGTACTTATTACTCACGTTAAGTGTCTTTCAGAATGTATTGAATCAGTAGGCTTTTGTTTGCTTTTCTTTTGTAATCAGAGCACTATATCCACTTAAAATCTGTTTGGGAGACCTCCTGGGACAGGATTTCTCTGAACCAAACAGATAATGGAAATTGATGAAGGAAGAACACTACAGTGTTGATCTGAGCTATAGCCTTTAAAACACTGACAGGAAATTTCAAGCACAAATGGGTTTTCTAATCATGTTTTCTTTAGGATTGCATCATATACAGAGGGAAATAGCACATTATTGAAGTGTATTGCATGTCTAACTCAAACCAACAGCACCATTTACCTTGTGTCATTAAGTCTTACACAAATAGACAGTAGTCTCCCACAAGGGGAATATTTACTTCTGCTTGAAATATCAAGTAATAAGTCTAATAGAAGTAGGAAGGTGTAATGTATTGTAAAGCTATTTCGTGTAGCAACAGAATTTCCAATAAGCATAGTTTTTGTTCAGCAGCTCTGCAGTAAATAATTTACAATGATAATGGATATTGCAAAGTTTATGTTGGACAGGAGGGAAAAATGGTGTGCTATGGGTCATAATTAGCAGTAGACTTGATTCCCGATAGTTTTTTATTTAAGGTATGTGAATTCAAAATAGATGGTAGGAACTCTTAAAGATTAATTGGAGTCTTAGCAGCATACGTGCTTTTGATGTAGGAATGAATAAAGGAGAGTTTGGTAGAATTTGCCCCTTGGAGGCTAAAGGGCAGGGGTTTGTTTACACTTTTTAACAGAAGGTCTGACTTTGAAATTAAGAAAACAGCTGTAGCAGATTTTTCTGCAGGGAGCAATGTGAGTTGGTGGTGTGTGGTGCCTACTTGGAAGGAATCAAGTTTGAGATGAGTATTTTGTACCCTAAAAACAAATATAAGGGTTTTACTGTTTAAGGGCTGATTTCATTTTATGCCCATTAAAACATTTTTAAGAATGGAAAAACTGGGTGTTAAGTTAATCACAAATTATTTGCTTTATCCACAATCAATTTGTTCATTATTGTAGCGAACCTCCCTGGAACAAAATTTTATTTATTTCAAATTCCCTTTTTTTTTCCTTGAAGTTAAATGTTGAGAATTGCATAGAGAATTAAGTTAAGATTTTAACTATAAACGAAAATGTTAAAATAGCTGAAAATATCTGCTGCTTTATAGTGCTTATTAGAAATGTGTTAGTTAAGGAATCCTATGGTAGCATCTCTAAATATTACATGTGACACCATTGAGTCGTATTTTATGACACCTCTGGGTCATGGTTTTCCACTGATTAATCTGCATAGCTGAGATCTTGTTCTCCTCAAGGGCATCCAGCTGGCTGCCAAAACAACAAAAAGAGGTGGTATCAAACCACAGGTAATATCTGCCTTCTAGTCTTTAACTGGGGAAGCCTTCCTACTGCTTTGCTAGCCCAAACTGGTGTATATTTCATTACCTAGCATTACATTTTATAAAAAAATTACTTTCATATCTATACCTTTTATTACTTCATAATCAAGAATTTCCCTTTCCATACCTATGAGCTAAAAAATATTACCCTTTCCAGATCTTTTAAAAGTGGTACTTAGATTTTAGGAATTTTAAAAATCCTGCTTTTAAAAATATTTATTACAGTACTTGTTACTGGATGTGTAAAGGCATGTATCAGATCCATCAGGTTTATTGATTCAGATTATTTTACCTTTGAGTGTTGTGTAATTCCTCTTTGCAGAGCTTCTTTCTCTGGTCTTGAGAAGGCCTTGCTTGTCTGGCTCTTGTCTACCTTTGCACTTGTATTCCATTTTGCTGTTACTTTTAACATGTGGCATTTAAATTTAATCAGAGCTCTGTTTAGATTATTTTTCATCTCCATTTCTAGTTGTGTATGTTTTTCTTCTTTTACTACTTATGGCATTCGAGCTTCTTCCTAGTTTCATTAATTACTATGGCAATTTTGATTTATCTTTCCATTGCTGTGGCAGTAGTGTACATCCATCCTGTCCTGCTAATAAGAATATTAATCACATCTCTGGCTATGTCACTTCTAGCTTTTTACAATGCTGTGATAGCATCATCATCTTAAAATTGACTTTTAAGGCAGAATGGATAATTATCTCTCCCTCTCTGCTGTCAGGATGTGTCCAAAAGCAGTTCAGGTTTTTTGTAGGCAGAGTACAGCACTCTGTAGGCAATAACCTAAGTTTACTGATCACTGTAGTAAATAATGGTTCACCTGACTGGATGTCATGAAGGAATGAATAGAATTAGGTTCAGGGAAGTCTTGGCCTTCCATATCTCTTGTTATTTACAGAAGCAAAGGTCCTAGAAGTAAAGGGCATTTCTCCTTTGCCCGAGTTCCTAAACTGTGTGCTTAATGGTGTAAAGCATTTTGTAGGGTCTCAGTGGTTTCTGGTATTGCTGTGGTTGTGGTTCTTTTGTTGTTTTCTTTGTTTGTTTAACAAGATTGTTTTGCTGATTTCTAAGCTCAGTAGAGACATCTTGGGGAAAATTCTGTTCTACATGTTTGGGAAGGAGCCATCAGGACTCCAAACTCAAAGCCAGTAAACAGGTTTTTCAGCTCTTCAGAAGAACCAAAAACTAAGCCACATGTGAATATTCTTTCAGTCATTGTTCCACTGTATAGACTGGCCACTCCTACATAAAACCCATGGGAAATTTGTACATTTTATATACATCTAAAGAATTAAAAGCCAGCTGGAGTTCTTGAAACTTTGAAGAGATACATGTACCTTCATAAAAGAGGAGGAGCTTAACTGTGAGTTTATTTATAAAATATAATTCTGTGTGTTGATTGCCATGTGGATGCCTCTCTCTTTATGGCTGGAGTCAGTGAAAAGGTGATTTGCTGCTCCTTGTCCCTGTGGACTTCTTGTTTCCTTGAGATAGAGCTGGGGAAGTGAAGAGAGGGAGTGCTCAGGCACGGGGTGTCCTGTGTCTCCCAGTCCCTGTGCTACTGCTGCTATAGGGACCTTGGCTCTGGACAGATGCATGGATCATCATGGAAACAGGCTAAAAATAGGGACTTGGTTGTTGCTTGTCGTTGGTGAACCTGCCAGAATTAGAAATGATTGTGTTGAAGGACAAACGAGGAAAGAGATGATGAGGAACTAACACAAAGGAAAACTGTGGGGGCTTCCAGAATAGTGCCACTTGCTGGAGTCTTTGAAGATCTCACTATAAAAGCAGCACATTTCTTTATCAAAAATGGCCTCTTTCATGGATATTTGTAGACATTTGTTTGAGGGAAAGGTTAGTGTGAGGGTTTTAAGTGTTTTATTTCTCTAAAACTTCGGTGTCATTCGTTTAAAGTGAAACCTCAAAAAGGAGATGGTGAATTTTTCAGAAACTGAGGAATAACAATGACTGAGAAGTTTCACTTTTAATTTACTCTGGCTTTGCTGACAATCTCTCCTTCTTTAACCTTATTAGCTGGAAGAGAGGAAACAGCTATCCAAGAAATAGCAGAGAGAAATTGACGGCACTTTAACTCCCTGCTAATACCTTTGTGAATGAAGAGCTCTTTTGAAGACAGACTGCAGTAATCAGATGGCAGCTCCTGTGATAGTCAGGCTCTTTTAATGACTTGGATCCTGAGGGGTCATGGCTTCACAGCTGGAGAAAAAGTATCATTTCTGGAGGGACATGAGTTCTCCTGCCTCAGAAGTCATCTTCAATTCCTGGATGACTGCTCTGTAATTGAGCTATAAGAGCAGCTGTGTTGGTTCAATAGAGACGTTTTTATAGAGAGTAGTACCATTAATCCCTCAGAGGTACAAATATTCTGCTGGCAGAGTGTTGTTACATGGCACTGTCTCCCCAGGTCAAGGGTAGGGAACCAATTACAGAAGAAAAAGATGAGAAGTGTAAGGAGGTGGCAAACAGCTCAGTGAGCTGCGGTCTCAGTGTGGCAGAGTTATGCAAATATTGCCTTTGCCAGGTCCAAATAAGAGCAGGAGTTAATAGCCTAAGGCTATAGTCTAGCAGTGCCTGTCCCTGTCTTTCAGAGGTGTTCATGATGCACTTGTTTAAAGTCAAATTCTCTTTTCATCTGCAGTTCTGCTTTAGCAGGCTGTTACTTCGTGCCAAACACTTCTGTGGAGGTTTGAGCTTTATCATTTAATCCCACTTTTTTTCTTTGCTATTCTGTGTCTCACAAGCTTTGCTAGTAATAATGCTGCCAACAGTAACAGGAGAGACTTCACTGCAGGTAAGCTCACCAGAAAGTTCTCCTGGATAACTGAGTTACAATTGGAGTGGGCTTTGTTCAGGTTTTCTGTCATAACTGAATTAAAGAAGGTACTGTGAGGGACCAGACTCTTAAGACTAGCTGCCTAAAAGTGTATTTCTAATGTTCCTTCCAGTACTTCCTACTTTCTTCCCTCTTCTTGGTTGGTGTCTGTTCAGTATTCTATACTAGAGTCCTTTCCAAAGAGTGGGAAAAGGTACTTTGGTCACGTTCAAACTCTGCTGACAATATGAGAAGCTGCCTGCTGAAGGATGCAGATGTTGGGTGAGCATATGACTGCTCCCAGGAATCCAGCAAGGAAAGACTTCCACTGCAGTGTGCAGCTGCTGCAATCTGGTGACACCATCCTGTTCCTGGTGGGTGTGTCTGGCTTTTGGGGAGTATTCAGTCTTTTGGATGTCTCAGCAGAATATGAAGCACATGTGGCTACAGCTGTTCTCTGCAGCCCCTGCAAAGGAGGAGTGCATATAGGCCACAGGGAAACTGAGCCAACCTGTTCATACAAGATTTCCCCCTGTCTATATGACTTTAAAAGAAAATATTTTTTTTAATAGATGGCAATCTGTTTCCTGTACCTCAGTAAAACTCCGATTCAAACCAATGAGAGGTACCACTGCAGAAAGTGGAAGTAACAGTAGGAAGAACTGGTCTTAAATGATGTTGAAAACACTGTGAGTGTTTTCAGAGCTGGATGTAATATACTCCAGAGTGTACAGTTTCCCTTTATGAAACATGCATGACTCGTATTAGCTGCTGTTTATTGCGCCTGTGGTTAGTGCTCAAGTGGTAACTGAATAATTTAAAATCACAGATGTGAGTCATTAACTCTCCTGTCTTCTATGGTTTCATCAGAAACTGACCTCTCCAAGTCTGTCTGCAAAAAAGGCATGGGGAAACAATAGGGAAGCTTTCACTGGAGCTTCTAGCTGTTCTGTAACCAACTTGACTTTAAAATGCAGTTCTTAAAGGACTTCTAGGACCTTTTATCAAGAGTTTAGTCACAGCACAACATGCAGGAGAGATTGTCTTATGTTGTTACTATCAGTCGCAATGCTATCCCTGGTTTTGGGAGAAAGAGTATCTGTCTTCTCTTGTCTCTCTTGGTACATAGTTCACCACAGTTACAGCAACAGAAATTTGGCACGGAATCTCCTTCCCACTCACTAAATAGTTTTTGGTTCCTATACCTGTTGTTTTGCTGGAGGAACATGCTTTAGAGGCTTAAAATAAGGTGTTTCACTATCAGCTGCATAGTGGTTGTTGGCCTCAAGGCTACTGTGTGCTTGGTGGCCTCCTTGCCTCTTCACACACCCAGCACTTGTCCCAGGGGAAACCAGGGAAACCAGGAACCAGGGAAAGTCCTGGGACATGCAGCATATCCCAAATCTTTAGGAGTGTTCACCTTTTGTGAGCTACCAAGTGATGACACTGAGGATGCTGATGACACTGAAGACCACTCTGGATTTCATGCTAATTCATGGGCACATGGTTACCTTCCTGTAAAAGTCTGACAGGAGGGATGTGGAAGTTAAATGCAACCATAATAGTCAAATTTCCTAACGTTATTCCACTCCTCATTATGGGGAGTACTTAACTCTCTTATTCTGTGTAATGACAGTGATTTTACAAAACCAGGAGGCAAAGGACAGATTACATTTTTCTGTATGACTTTTTAAAATTAGGATTTCTGAGTAGGTTTAAGCTCAACAGCAAAGTGCTTTGTTCCTGCCCACAATTAGAGCAGTGACTGGGTGTGAAATAACAGAACAGGCTGTAAAAAATATTGATTGGTGGTTTATCTTCCAAGGAGGGATTAATGGGCAAAAAGACTTGTCATCCTCTTTTTTTTTTTTTTTTTCAAAATTGGGTCTAAAGTGGGAAATGGTTTTAAGATTATGTGGACTGTAAAATGATGGCTTTGATAATTTATATTCCTGTAGTTGGTTTACTTTATAAATATGCGCACATGAAATCCAATATAAACATAGTGTTATGTGTGTATAATATACATGCCTATCTATAAATAATATGCATTTAACCAGCAGATTTTTTCAGATATTTTATGATTCTTTTAAAAGGTTGTGATCTGTTAACCTTTACAGGATTTGTTCATAAACTGTTTAGTTGCAGAACAGAAATAAGATTTTATTAGCATTTGTGTTGCTCATTTTCTTGATGTCTCAACTCATTGCCCTGGTTGTCAGTGTCCCCTGACCTGGCCACAGAGCCCACAGAGCAGGACTCCTAGAATGTGAGACTAACCTTGAAAAGTGACCTTCTGGATCATGTCCTTAGTTATTAAGTTGTGGAGAACTCGTGTGAATGCCAGAGGACAAGTCCTGCTCTGGCTGTGTATTCAGGTTCTTGGAGTATGAGTAATTACCTAGTGAACCCTGCACTGAGGAGAAGTGAGTGTGCTGTCTCCAGAGCCAAGGCTCCCGTGGGATGTGCAAAGTGTACAAAGTCATCTTGATGTGCATGGCCCAGACATTCAGGTAGGTCTGAAAGGCCCCGAGGCAAGAGCAGCTGGAGGCTACCACCACATCTGCAGCTCTTAGTAGCTGCAGCTCCGGACTGAAATTGATTTCTTTTCTTATTTTCAGTTCATACCTTCCCTTCCTGGAAAGCAAACACTTGACTAACTCACTGTGTGAGCAGCTCCCCTCGTGACACCCTCAGGCAGTCGTTTTATGCCATGCTTTATAGATTTGGAAAACTGGGAAGTGGAAGGTTACAGCAAATTATTTGTTCGAACTTCCACAAGAGAGTACTTGAATTACTGCCTGCTTGTTTGGATAGTTATTTAGATAGATATAAGCTCCAAAAGAACCCAAAACTAGGAAGCAGAAAAATAGTAAATAGGCCTGCATGTTACCCCTTTTTGCACCCAGTTTGCAGAAGTACAAATCTGCATTTTGAAGTCAAGTCCCAAGAAGTTTGGCCATGTTATCAAGCGCAGTATCGCCCCTAAAGTTTGGCAACTCAAACCTATTCTCACCGTTTTTTGTTAAGACTATAAAATATTTACGTAGAGAATCATTTTTATCTGCCTCTCTTTCCTTTCCTTTGAGAATATTAGAGGATCTTGTGACGGGGTAAGAAAAATTTAATCTATTAGCAGCCATCTATGAGTAGGATAGGAAAACAGAGCAGCAAATGATCACAGACAGGAAGGCTTTTGGAGCCTTCTGCAAGTTGTGACCTTCCCCATATGAAAGATACTTTTACTGGGTAGCTGAGGTAATTTCCTGGTGCTTTTGAATTGCCAAATGTACCAATAATGGAAGCCTATTTCATATTTTTGTTTGCTTGTTTGTTTTGTTTTTTGTATTTGTTTTGTTTTGGGGGTTTTTTTCTGGGGGGGGAGGGATGAAATCCCTACTACTGTAAATGTAGATTCCTGAATCCTGTGGAATCTTTTATTTGTACAGGCAGATATACCCCCCCCCCCCCCTCCCAAAAAAAAAAAAAAGTCCAAAAACCAAACCTCAGGTATTTTCTCCCCTGCCTCTAAGCAGTCTAAACGATCCAAAGATAACAAGTGATAGTTACTTATACATAGCAAAGGATGCTTTTTCAGCTGGAACCCATGAACTGAGGAAGAAAATCACCCCAGTAATCTATCCAAAATTGATGTGAATAAAAAACGTGTTCTTGTTAGGATGGGTGTCACAAACAATGCTTGGAGAAAAGATAGCTGTAGATTCCCAGAACTGGAAGATGTTCAAATTAGGTGAAAAATCCATAGCATTTTCTAGGGGAATTTTTATTTTAATAAAGGTAAAGAGCTTAACTTGAAGTGGAATTTTGTACATGGGCGGACAGAAAATACCTCTAAATATTTAGAAGAAAATGTGGTCTCCACAATCAGGGATTTCACAGAGGGTGAGTGTAATGTTAACTTAATGGTGATGACACTTGGTATATTGTAGTGCTCCGTTTTATTTCCTCTCCGTTGCTTTTCAATGGCTCAGTATGCTTTTATCATCACACAGAATTCAGGGCTTCACTGCACCTCGCTGCCCTTCCCAACAGTTTGCTGTTAGATGCAACAGTAGCTTAAAAACCAGCTGATTCTTTTAAGCATCTATTGATAAACGTCAACAATGAGGTGAAATTAACTCCTAAGAGAAGGAGGCTTCTATTCCTTAGGAGGAATTCTATTCCTTACCCTTAGGAGTCCCTTCCTTAGGAAGGAGCAGTCTATTCCTTACCCTTTTAATATACGAAAATGGGAATAGGAAAACAGAATAACTGAAATAATCAACTTAGAGAAATTCACACTTCCCTCTGAATGCAGCTTCAGGCAGCAGCACTGAGTACCTCTGTCTCTTAATTCCCTTTGCTTAAAGACCAATTGTTTTCCTAAAAATGTCACCAGAGCAAACCCATGGTAGCAATATGGAAGATGCTTCAGAAAATTCCTCCAAAGAATGCAGGAGCTGCACCTTTCAAACAACCTAAAAGATGTCATTGGAAAAGCCCAATGTAATCTAAATTTCTAAACAGAATTGCAGAGAGGCTTGGGCAATCTTGGTGGCCTCACTGCTGCCTTCTGGGTCTAAGTCCAAGCAATTTTCTGGTTAGGGAAGGATCTGGATCATGTGTCTTTGTTTCTTTGTCACAAGTACTGCCACTAAATTGGAAATACTACAAATATTTAGCATTTTCCAGAGGTGAAGACCAGCAATTCCATAGGCAGGTAGTTTTACATAATGTACCATGCTGGTTTTAGACAGTGCAAAGAAGGATTGTTTCCCTTATTCTACGAGACATTCCAACACAGAACATTTTACTGAGAGGTTTGTGTTAGTCAAGCACACACCTTACTAAACCATAAAGCATGTGTTAAAACCACAATAAAAATAATAGTTATCATTATCTTAGGTGGATGTAGTTCCAAGAAGATGGGAACAGTGGATTGCCCACAAAGGATTAAATTGATTTTATTGGTTTAAAAAAGAACCAGGTGTGAATTAGCTGGTTTTGAGATTAGCTGTAGTTTTCCAAAAGAGTTAATGTTAATCCACCAGGTACCCTGTAAGACAAAAATCATACTATTTACTTTTAATGTAATGTCAAAGAGTGAGAAAAAATATGTCAGGAAAAGAATCCATTTTGATTTTCAGCAAATATCTTTAAAGGCTTCCAGTCTGACTTGTCTGATCCATTTCATAAAGAGGTGATAGGAGATGGAGGTTTATCAGCACTTCAAGTGTCAGTAAAACTTCAAATGGATTGTTGTTGTTTTGGCTGATGGCACACAGATTAAACAGACAGGAAGTTCTTTGGGGTTTAGTGCTTTTAGGTGAGACGAGGAATTGAAGAATGTGATTTCCTTGCCTGTCTCTGTCTTTTTGGGTCAATAACAATGAACTTCCTTTGAACATTGTTGCATGCTTGGTAGGTTTGTCATCATCTTGAGTAGGTCCAGGATTTCTTTGTTCCAAGTGTGTAACCTGCCTTGCCCCCTAAAGGCTGGGGATTTAAGCCGCTTCTATGGAACTTAAAAATGCGGGTTTGGAATTGAATTTGCAGCTGAAATTCCCTACATTGGTTTGAATGCCATAAATAGTCACCCTTTTTATTGACTGGGCTCCATATCAAATGGGGAAGTGTTCTGATAATGTCCATTTCTCATGTGGCTGCCTTTTTTATGGCTTTGAAAACATACATAATACA
This sequence comes from Leptocoma aspasia, assembly GCA_013399835.1. Classification (NCBI taxonomy): domain Eukaryota; kingdom Metazoa; phylum Chordata; class Aves; order Passeriformes; family Nectariniidae; genus Leptocoma; species Leptocoma aspasia. The sequence goes on along the minus strand of VXAX01006179.1, from coordinate 662,144 downwards.
AACCCCACAACTTCTCACTCCATTACTCAGCTGAGAAAACCTAATATTTTGCAGAGACTGAAAATATATTAGCTTTCTTGCAGCTGTCATCATGTATACTTCTGGGCTTTGTTTTTAATCTGTTCTTCCTTGCAGTCTGTGGAACTGTCCTTCCCTGAAATGAGACTGAAATCTTAATGATGCTTGGTAGTAAAATTCACCTCACAGCATCAGCCCAAAAAATTCTTCTATGCTGATTTTTGAAATTTAAAAATTAACTTCTGAGACAAGCAACAAGTAACCAGTGCTAATAAATATGCTGGAGGGGAGGGGAGAAATCAGTGAGGGAAGGTGGAAAATTTAAATACTGCAGTAATTGCTCATACTTTAATTTAGATTCACTTACTTCAGAAAGGTCAAATAACTATTTTAACTCAGTAAATTGCTTTGAAAATTATAACCTGGGAAATTCCTTGGATAAGGCCATGCCCAGAGAGAGAGAGGGAGAGCCATTTTACTTGAAATGTTTTCTAGTTTAGCTGGCTCCCTGTGCTAGAATTTTTGTTTGTTCTTACAATAAAGTAAATATAGATTTCTGAAGTAGAGTTGACATGTTCCACATAATGAGGACATGAGATGGAAATATTATGACTTTATGAGAACAATAGGATTGTTTTAAATAGTTGCAAGTTTTCCAAAGCTATACAAAACTGTAAATTCTCTTTGATATTCTGGTACATTTTAAAGTATACTTACACAAAACAAAGAATACAAACCATTCCTTGTGAGAAGGAACCTAATAACTTTTAGAAGTAACAAGATGAGACATAAGCCACATAGAACTTCAGTCTTTACTACATAAAGAAAGAATTTCAAGATTAAAAGTAATGATTAAAATCCTACTATCTATTTTTAAATATATGTGGGCAATAACCATTTTGTGATTTAGCAGATCAATTAATATGAAGTGAAGCTCTCCCTAGGATTATTCAGAGCTATTAGTCTGCTCTCTAGAGATTTTAGACTATATTTTTTAAAAGGTAAACTGTAAAAAGTATGCATTACTGAAATAATTAAAATAACAACCCAAACCCTATTTTTCCACTTAATTTAATTACCTCACCCAGACCTCCATAATTAGCGGTGACAAGAACTCATGTCAGTAAAATACAAATGTTTGAAGTGATGCTTCTTACTCCTAGAGTATACTTCTAACATCTTTGACTAAGAATCCCATGGGATGATCACTGGAAAAATAGATATTTTTCACTTGTGTTTAATATTTTTTTTTTTCAATTTTTCAGCCCTTTGCTACTGTTTCAAACTTATTTTCATCCAGAAGCTGAAAATTGAGAAGCATTTAGATTTTTCTTTTTATTTGGAGGAGTTTGAAAGCAGTACTGGGGGAGGCTCTTGGATGCTGCAGAGGTTGTCCTCTTGCTGTGTGGCGCTGCCTGGTGATCCTTTGCTCTCCATTAAGGAAAGAGGGGAAAAAAAAAAAAACCTCACCACAAAAGCAGTGCAAAGCTTATAGGCAAGACCAGAACAATTGTGCCTACCCAGTCTTTGTGATGGTTTATTCAGTGTGAGGGCAATACTTCTTCCCCTCTCCCAGATTGTTAGAATCAGGAGGCAGGCAGGAACCTATGCCAACATTTTAGTTTTCCAAGGTCAGGGGTTGGCTACATGACATAATCCTTTCCTATGTGTACATATGGATGTACATATATAAATGGGGATGTATGTTTGCCCACGGGCAGTGACAGGAATGTAAAGCAGTTATTTTAACATGGAGAACAGAGAGAGGCAATGTGTGTCCCAAGCTGCTCAGTTGAAAACAGTAATATCCAGTATTTTATATTTTAGAGGTCAGAAAATTAGACTCAGTGATGGGAGAGGTATAAATAAAGACATGCAAACTTTTTTTTTGTTTGCCTCATTATACTGCTATGCCTTTCATCTGTGTTCTTATGTTTTTTCTTTGCTTGTTTTTATTTATTCCTAGTTATACTTCAGTGGCCTACTAAATGTGTTCTTTTCAAGAATATTTATCTTTCTTTGCTGCTTAATTCATCTAAATATTTAGACACTGCTATATTCTCAGTCAGTAGGCACTTGGCTAATCTATACAAATTCATCTCATTTATAAATTATTCCTTCTAGCTCACTGCCAGCTTACACGCAGCAGAATGCAAAGTAAACGTGCTTCAAACCTTATCAGTCAGCAAACCAAGAACAGCAACTCTTCTTATTTAAGTGTGGCAGCTTAAGCCAAAGGAATAGAAACTTTAATTTTTCATGAGGAACCCTGAGAGAATTTGGCAAAGCAAAACAAGTGACTGCTCCTGCACTGATCAGCCCTTTGAAGTGCCGGAGGTCACTGCTGCTTGTTGCCACTTTTCATTTCTGTCTGAGACCTGACCAGTGGTTTGGACCTGGTGCACACAGGTGGTGGCTGGGAGAATTTGAAGCAGAAGATGCCCCTGTGCCCACAGAAGAGCAGAGGAAGGGCCCAAACCCTTGGGTAGTAGCAAATGTATGGTAGGGAGATGCACCAAATACCCCTTGGTTCTTTGCATGATATTACAGAGTTGTTGGTACTTTTCTGCCTGAGGACAACCTGGTAGCTTTCCAACTTAAAAAAAAAAAAAAAACCCACTGCAACATGAACACAATTACAGAATTCAAAAGCTTTTCAGCATATTTTATTTTCATGCTAGGTTTTTTTTTTGATCCCTTAGCAGCACCAGCAAAATATAACTGTGAGACATGTTTGAGCTTTATGAAGAGTTTTCTTTACTGAAAAGCTTTAACGTATAACCATGGGTTTTAAGAGTTTAGAGGTTTTTTCCTCATTAAACAGACTTCCTGAAGGGGAAAATAGGTAAATAAACAGAAGAAATCCCTGATTTTTGCTTGCAAATATCCACTGCAGGAGAAGATAAATAGCAGTATGATTCATGCTTTATTATTTAGTGACTTATCAAGCTTATTTCTTGAGATTATCCCTTCTTAGAGTATTTGGGCTTGGTTTGACTCAATATCAGTTTAACTGTGCTGTAAGTAAAGAAAACTTAAGGTTCTTCTTGATATTTAAGAGCAGTGGAGTAAAGTCAATGTTGTGGAAATAATATTGGTGGGCAAAATCCCTGAAACCAACAGGAATACTCCAAAAAGCATTTGTGGCTTTGGCTGAAAACTTTCTCTGTGGGTTTTGGAGGAAATTTGCATGTGCATCGATTTGCTCATGCAGATGTCTGTTCTGTATTCAGAATAAACAATTGCACACATCAGCCACTGTTTTCACTTGCAAATAGTTACTGGGCACATGGATTTTATAGGAGCTTTATGGAAACAGGCCCTGTAATAACAGCCAACAGCATCTCCTGCTTCAGTGGTGTTACTCTAGAATGATCATTGCTGCCCCAGTTGCCTGAGTGCTGTCACATTTTATTTCTGAAATTGCAGGTTTGTGTATTACTTAACAGTAATACACATCACCAACAGTGGTTCAGTGATGAACATGGTGTATGAGCTTAAAAGCCTAATGTCTGCCTGGGTCTAATAATGCTTAAGGTTTAGTCATCTGAAAAAACATAAGATGGAACTTCAGATGTAACCCAGGCTCTCAACCAAACTCATCAGGTATCACCAGCAGGACTTCATGCTGTGACACAGGTCTCACCTCATCTAGTGGGTCATAATTCCCTTTAGGAGCAGTGTTTCTTCATCAGTTAGAGGACTCAAGGGACATCAACTCCACCTTTTGTCTGGGGATAAGCCTAATTATATTAATTTCCTCTGATATGCTTCTTTGTATAAAATGTTTTACTAAGATCACCATATATTTCTATAGGAGCCTGGACCTCTCCTCTTCCTCTGTGGGAAGTAGAAGGGGATAGACCAAGAAAGGAGGAGAAGAGGTGAAACTTTCCTCTGGTGTGACCTTTTGTTTTCCTTCACTGCAATTTATGAAGCTGAGCCTTGCAAAAATGATAGTCAGTTTTTCTGGCATTGCCACCTGGAAGACAAATTTTGACTCTGGCAGTGGAAGAAGTCCTACACCACTGGCAGATCAATGCAAACATAGGGGAATCCTCCTGAACTGGTCTCCCCTCAGGTCCCCCCACTCCTTCTGGGAATTTGCTGTTTGTGACAGCCAAGACAGCTGGGATGCCCTTGCTCCCTCTGAGTGGCTGACTCAGCTGTGCTGAGGAGGGGAGGAAATGTTTCCATGAATGGGAGTGGATCAGGATCTTGTGGCACCAGCCTGCCTTGAGTGAGCAAGCCTGGCTTGCAGCAAGAGATGGGAGCCAAGCCACAATGGCACCCCAGTCATTCACAAACACATCTAGCTTGGGTTCAAACCCATAAACATAAAATAAAGCTGTGCTTTTTCTGAATCAGCTCACAGCTGCAGTGGCTGACTCTCCCCGACCAGCAGGCAGCCATCACATTTATCTTTGTCTGTGCAATGCCTTCTATCCATGGATAGGAACAAAGATGGGCTTTATGTATCATTTACTCCCTCTGTTAGCTGGGAGCACAAAGCCTGTGCTGCATTTGTCACACAGGTTGGCAGGAGGCATATGGATGTAGGTGCTCCTTGTTGCAGGCAGACAAGTGCTGCTGACAGAACTGGAGAAAAATCTACAGGCTGCTCTGATTCTTCATCCTCTCTGCACGTGGCATTTAATGACACATCTGTGGCAGTTTGGTTTTATTATGTAGAATAGAGGAGGTCGCTTAATTTCATAATATTTGGACTGGCTGTCTGTGTCTATCTATTTATCTGTCTATCTTGGGGACAGGCTGGCAATCCTTTTGTTCATCAGGTCTAGCCTTTAACCTGCAGAAAGGTAGTAGTTGCTCTAGAGTGCAGGAGCAGTTGGAGGAACTGCTTGGTTCCTTTTCCACACGGTGCTCTGGAATGACGTGACCTGTCCCAAAAAAGGCCTTGAGGTTTCCTGCTGTGAGTTCATCCAATGTATGCAGTCTTTGGCCCCACACAGAAAGCAGCTCAATTCTCCTGTGAAAAGGAGGCAGATAAGACAGAGAAGGAGATAACTTCAAATAACATTACAACTGCCACAAGTCAGATGCCTGTGCAGCACAGGAGAGCTGCAGATGCTCCTGAGGGCAAGAAAAGATCTTGGCTTGCAGATTCTGCCTCCACTCCATAAAGGCTGCAGGGGCAGGGCACAGCAGCAATGCCCTGATCCCTGCAGCTTGTGCTGGGCACACGGGGAGCACAGGGCTGGTGGCCCTCTGTGGCTCAAAGGCAAACTGGTCTGTGCTGTTAATGGGGCAAGCGAGGGAATCTCTGCTGCCCTCCATTGATTGTTTTAATGGAATGGGTCTCATCCTTCCAGTTTTGAAAATATCTGGCAGCTGTCGGTAGGAAGGTGTCGGGTTTTTCCTTTCAATTATCCACCTGTAATTTCATGTCAAATTGTAAGATGATTAAAAAACCACCAAGGAAACCGGGTGCAGAAATTGCTGCAAGCAGCAGTGGTGCCTGAGATGAGTGAGCATGCATCACTGAGAGTGATCATGCATCCTGGCTGAGAGTGAGCAGCTATCACTAGGCTGGTGGTGTTACTGAGTTTAATAAGTGCTGTGTTAATCTTTGGTCTTTCTTTGGGAAATTTTTATAATTCAGCTGTTTTTATTTTTTTGCTTACAATAGCAATTATAAGAAAACCATGAGCGCCAAGGTCAGATAACTGCCTTTAATTCTAAAGACACTTAGATGAAATTTCCAGTCAGATTGCATACTCAGTTCAGATAAATAGAGTGTCTCCTTATCAGTGCTTTCTAATATTTTTCATTCCCTAATGCATTAATAATTGAGTGTGAAATACATGTCACAATAGCCTTAGTCTGAAAATACTTTACAGGATATTCTCATCTCCTTGAAGTACATATTGCTAATGGAAGCACTAAGGGGTAAAATATTTAGGAATAGAAAAACTCCTCAGCAATTCCATTTTGCCATTAAGTCAAAATTGCCAGTAGCTTGATGGATACAGGGATAAGAGTAACCTGGATCTCCAACATATAGTCCTCTCTAAAACTAAGGATGGCATTCAGTCTATTCTAGACTGATCTTAATTACATTCTGAACCCTTCCTTATAGAAGTTTGACCAAATTCATTTTCCCATAGAAAATACTGTGATCATATCAGCAAACACCATGTAGTGGATGAGAAGCCAACAACATGAGGCAAAGAGCATTTTCCTCCACACCCTGTACATTATCTGTCCCTTTAGTAGAACTGAACAGAAAGCAATGAAAACTGCAAAACAAACCTTGGAAATATTTGTGTTAGTAGCTCCTCTTGATGTAGGAAATCACATTAAGGACTGTCAGAAACATAATTACCACAGAAAAGAACCTCTGCTGTCCTTCTACATCTGTGTTTCATTCAGTACTGTTCGAGTGAGGTTTCTTTCCATCCAGTTGTCTGCACTTTTCCATTGTGAAAACTTTCTGTGGTCTGAATAAAGGAAGAAATTAAATTGTAGGAAAGTATTGAGGTTATGTTGAAAGCCTTGTAATGTGAAAATTTCTATCACAAAATGAAAGTCTCCAATATGCTATAAAAGCCCCAAGCATCTTTATGCCCCTTGCATCTGCATTGTACATGCAGACATTTACTTGTCCTTCAAAAGCATCCAAGAATTAAGCTCAAATTCTGCTTTGTCTCTCTCTCTTTTTTTTTTTTCTTTTAATTGAACAGTGATATTTTGCAGTGTTTCATATATTCCAAATAGTAGATGTCATTCCAGTTCTGAAAATCTAGAGGTAAAGGTCTTCCCTTTATTCCTTCCATTCCATATCTTGAATGGTTGCTGTTCTCTAGATAATGAAGTGGTTACCTCATTTGGGATTTAAGTTGCAATGGCAATAAGAGTCATGACAGAATCAACAGCTTCACACTGGAAAGCCCATGTGATTGAAGTTCTTTGGCCTGTGGACTTAAAAAGACAAATCTGCAAGGGAATTCTTCAGGCATGTTAAGCCATAACAGGAGAAGGAAAAGCCCCACACATTTCACACTCATCATGTTACTAATTGCAGTGCCATCTATGGGGGGATTATTTAAAGAGTTTTTTCTCCTGAGTTTGAGAATATCAATGAGTTTTAAATATGAATTGCCCAGATTAATTTGACTAGTGCTCTGGGTTGCCATATGTATTTGGTTTGTTTCCAGTGTAAAATGCTACTTATTTTAAGGTGAAGTTTTTGGATTGGTTTCATTGTCTCAAGTAGTAGGTGATGACAATATTATAGGAGTGTGTCTATATAATGACATTAAATTGCAAGTCTTTACCTTCTTCTGACTTCATGAAATAGTGCAGTATCTGTTTCTAATGCTCTTACTCGTACTTGGTTTAAGATTACTTATTTTGCCATTGTTTTTCTCATATGTGCTATTTTTTTACAACTCTAAGCTTTAAAAAAGTCTTTTTTATCACAAATATAGTAGAAAAATGTTTGAATTGTCTGTGCTTTTGACAGTGATGTTTTCATATAACTGCAGTGTGAGTTGTCAGCCAGTTTTGTGTCCAAAACCCAGCAAGAGACAGAAATTAGATTCTGTTACATTAAAAATAATTTTACCTACATCTGTAGTGATTTTTGACAGCTCAAGTTGGTATTTAAATCTTAGACACTTTGGTTCAGCTTTTTAAAATCTTAAAAACACAGAGGCCCTCAACATGTAAAATTATATTTCTTAAGCTTTCAGAGATTGTTTTCCTTTGTCTTCCAGTCTGTTTCCAGCTTAGTGAAACTTATGGGTGTGGTGGTATTTAATATCATGTAATAAGATAGAAGATAAAGTCAACAATTTTTTTGGAGTCTTTGCCTTAGAGTCTACACATTGTCAGGTGGCCACTCAAGGACAGCATTTTTGGCTTTTGAAGCTACTGATTTGTCCTTAAAGATGGTAAGAAACAGAAGGTGTAGTAGACACAGTAGGTTAGAAGCTGAAATATTCATAAATAAGGCAGAGTATCATGCAAGAAGTTCAGACAATTTGCCTTGAGCTGGAGGCTATTCAGTGTGGGTGAATAAATTTGTGTGATGCCAAGGAAAGACTCTGGAAATACTGAAGGGATAATTTGTACAAGGTGTGTTTTTTGTGTCCAGTCAAGTTCATTGGCTTCTTGGGACTAAAAAGTGTGAAAGCAGTGAGCAAAGAGCTCACAATTTAAATCTCTCCACAGGAATGGAGGGCATTGGCTGTTCTATAACAGGGTGGGAAGGTGAAGCAGTGGCTCAGAGAACCATGCATTTTAATAGCTTTTCTTAATGTCTGCCTATCAAAATTACAAAGGTTTCCTCTCAAGGTAAAGCTCTAAAATGTTCATTTGAAGTCTGTCTGCTCAGGCTTTGTCCCCATTATGGGTTTTGCACAGCACTCAGAGGCAGAACTAAATTAGGGTAGGGGACATAGAATTAAACTATTCATTAATGTGTGGTAAAATCCTCCCTGGTTTAAATTTTCAACTGATGCTAAAGCAGAAGTCAGGGCTGTCTCTGTATAAACAGGGAACTAACTGCCTTTCAACAGGTACAATAACAAAAATAAGATTAATTTAATTCTGCAAGGAAATGTACTTTGGATTCTACTATCACAAGATGTACTGCATAAACTCATTTCCTGGGGGACAGGAACTTCTGTAGTTCATCATTTGGAAGTTTACAGGAGAGGAGAAAAAAAAAAAAAGAAGAAAGGCCTGGGAGCTTTTTTGGTTTACTGTGGCTGTGACCCATACATTTGCCACTGCCAAGAGAAAACCAGTGCACTTTTCATGTAGCAGGCATGGCGTTTTCTGGTATAATCCAAAGAAATCCTGTAAAAGCCACTGATATGCTCTCATTTAGAGCAGTGTTAACAGTCCCCTTGAAACTGTAGACATCCCTTTGTTGGACTGGATAACAAAAGAAGTGCTAGGCTGATTACAGGAAGGACAGTGTCTCTGTTAAAGACATGTTCAAATAGCTTTGCTGGACTTGTTTAGATTAACAAAATTAAAGTCAAGGAACTACAAGAATATCTTTCAATTACATCAGTGAAGAAAATACCAAGGATAAGGCAGTAAGTATTTGGGTTGAAATACTGGTACAGAAATCAAATTGTTTAATAAATTAAACTTGATTTTGGTAAAAAACTTCTGACTGTCCAAAGAGAATGTCTTAAAAAAAAATAAATAAAAGGGTAGCCGTGAGTCCTACACATTGCCTGTAATTACTTGTGTTTTGTTGGGCTCTGGAGATTCTAGATGAAGAAGGAAAGCACAAACAGCCTGTTTGTACAAATCCAGCTGTTTCTCCAAAATCTACTGATGTATTTAATTGGTAACATCTAGCTGTTTTCTCCTTACCATCCTTGGTGTTATCCCTATCTTTGACAGGCATTCATACCAATTTGACTCAAATTATATGTATTTAGCAAGTGGTTTGTGTTTTAGTGAAATGGGAAGACATAAAAGAACACTGAGACTCACCTGCTTATTCAAAATGCTTTGGGTATATTTTTTTCAGGAGAGTCCAACAAGGACTGACCTTCCTTTGACAGCAATGGTGCAGCTTCCCAGCTGCTGCAAGGCTCTGCAAAAGAGCTGCTACAGGCAGAAATCAGAAGCAGCTGGCTGGCCTGTGGAACCACACTGGGATGCCATGAGTAATGCCCTTCCTGGAGTGAGGAGTCAACTGGCCCTAGAAGGTGTAGGTGGATTTGCCAAGTCAAACATCATTTACCTGCTCCAGGGCCCAGCTCCCAGCCCCACAGTGACAGAGCAGAGCTGGGGATGCTTTCAGGCCATTTTATTTCCACAGAACCATTAGACAGGAGACCCTGATTCATCGCAGGGAACAGAAACACCACAATTACACAATTATCTGGTGATTTAAAAATTAAGCTGTTTAAATGTGAAGGCATTATACCAATGAGATGCATTTAATCACAGATGGAAGCAGCCCCCCCAAGCCTTCAGCCCCTGTTAGCAGCACTCACTGGAGCATGGGCTTTGTTTTATGACAGGGTCACATTTCTCTTGCCCTTCCATTCAGAAAATGACTGTGGTTGCCCATGAATTGTTGTCATCAGCACCACTTAGAAATGAGATGATGTGCTTAAATGGTGCAGAAAGAGTGATCATCCCCCAAAGCTGAACTTTAGACTTCTTTTCCACAAACACCTTTGAATAATCAAGCTGTGACCATGCAGAGCACAGAGAGCTGATGAACCCTGCGCAGGCTTGGCTCTTCCCTGTCCTGCAGGGATGACTTGTCTCATATTCACACACAGAGAAGAATTTCAATGCTGAACCTGGAACAAAAATGCACTAGCTCAAAATTGGAGCTGGGGTTTGTGTTCTACTTGGTGTAAACACCACAGGTCTGGTTACCTGCACGAGGCTAACATCTCGTTAGTGTTGCTTTTATTAACATTATATTTTTTAGAAATGTAACGATTAAGTATTGTAAAATTATATTTGTAGAAATGTAATGACTGCTACTATTAATTACCATCAGATTTTATAGAAATGTAATAGTTTCTGTTTGTTGCTATTAATTAGCATTAATTACTGCTATATTTAATAGAAATGTAATAATTTTTTTTGTTACTACTATATAGTCTCTTAATTACTATTGTACTATCATAATAACTACATTTTATAGATATGTAATTGAATTTGTTACTATTAATTGCTGCTACATTTTATGGAATTGCAATGGGTTTTGTTTGTTACTATTATTTAGTATTAACTACTTACATATTTCTTAGAAAAAATACTATTTTAATACCACAGTTGTTATATTTTACGGAAATGCAATGACTGTTGGTTGTTATTAATCATGTTAAATTATTAGGATTCGAATGGTCTTATTGGTCATAATCTCCTCTGATTTTGATGTGTGTTCATATCCGAGGCCTTAGGCAGTGCCCTCCCCTCAGTTTCCTGTGATAAATCCAGGGGTGCCTTCCCAAAGTCCCCCCAGTCCCTTGCAGCAGTGCAAGGTGTGAGTTTGGTGTTGGTCTCCTCTCCAGAGGGGATGCTCCAGGAGCCAGGTAATGGCATTGGTGCTGAGCTGCTCTAGCACCTTCTGGAGTTAAGAAGGGCATAGTCCACATTGTCAGGAAGGAAGGATTCCTTTCCTGATGTATGAACCATGGCCTTGAAAGATTTCTTGCTCTATTGTGCCCAGTTTTACTGAGAAAACAAAACCAAAAATTTTCAGAACAGCCAGAAAACTGAAGCTTTTATAGCTTGCTACTCACCAGAATTTTCTGGTAGCTGCCTTATGTCTTCTCTCACACTGATTTGTTTTAATCATTAAATAGAAGTGATATTTTCTTTGGAGCTGGGGATATTTTTCTTCTCTCTGTGAGACAGGTTTGTGAAGAGAGTTAATATCTTTTATTAAAGAAACTGATAAAGTTAGAACAAAAAGAAGAATTGACCTTTCAGGCATACAAGCTGGCAGCAGTAACAATTTTATTGCATGTGCTTTTGTGAAGAAGGCCTAAAAGTGAGAGAAAGCCTCTGGAAAGTGCTATGAACATGGATAAGAATGCCTAATTCAAATAACATTTCTCATATCTAGGCTGCCACTCAAGAATCTCCTTAGACTGTGAATCCTTTTACAGGAAAGAAAACTGATTATCACTTCAGAACAGTTAGAAATTTACTGCAAGACATAATATTACAGTGGTATTTAGTACAAAATTAACTTTTTAAATCTACTATTATTTTTATATAAAAAATGCCATTGTCACTTCTCCCTAATGCTTTTATGCTCACAAATATCAACTACAAAACCAGACCAACCAAGCTCCAGACAAATGCATGTCTGTTCTATCTGACTGTAATCTCCCTCTTCCAGTGCTCCTCCTGTTTCAAAGCCCTGTGGATTTTGGGCTGTTTGATCCACTCACAGAGTGAGAAAATGGAAGCATCAAAGCTCTTTGCTCATCTGAGAAGCCAAGAGGAAGAAAAAAGAGGAATGGCTGAGCAATAACAGCTCCTGAAAAAGTGTGATAAAGCTGTAAATTATTTGAAGATTTTAAGGCTGGCTTAGTGCAGTAAAATTTAGAGATCACCACTTGCTCTAACACCATCATATTAATAATGCATTGCTAGGAACTGTCTGATTATCATCATTATTGGTCAATGATGTTAGCAGTCCTAACAGCAGGTGTGGATTTGTACCCACCTTAGCACAACGAGGCTGTTGTGTGAAGGACTGTATTGCTTTTGCAAAGAAGCCTTGGCTCTTTGTTGCCATGGAAAGAAAGACAAAAAAACTGTTGAAAATAAATGCTTTGAATAAAGTATACAAATGGCAAAAGAAAAATGGAAAAAAATATCCAGACTGTATACTTATTTACTTTAAAGACAGAGTATTATGAATAAACTGACAGAGCAGGAGAAATATACAGTTTATAAAAGAGCATTTCATATTTCTCTTGTGCTGTGTTTGCCTTCAGTCTCAGCCACCTTCTCTTCCAAGCCAGTTCCTTTCCTTAGCACTATATTGTGCACTATATATTCAGCTTTCTTTTTGTCTGAAAGCCACTTTAAACTGAACATTAGAGCAGAAGGTTTTTTTTTTTTTCCTACCCCCTACATCCATTACATTTGTTCCAGCCCAGATTAGCACAAACCACTAAAACAAGAAATGGCTAAAGAGGCACAGAGCAGACCCACCAGGGTATAACGTTGTGTCTTAGGCTCTCTGTTCAGGGGAGAAGACCTGTTCTAGCCCTCAGTTATTTTCTTATTGATACCCTTTTTGTGTTCACCATTTAATCCCAGGTAATCCCAGGCAGAGCTTTTATTTTGGGGCTTTGCTCTCTTTCTGTGTGCAGAGGATGTTGGCTGTGTTACATGAAATCATGTGGCTAGAGGAGAAATTACTGATTGCTTCTATGCACACCTGCCTTGAGTTACAAGTAATAAAAGCAATTACAAGTTATGAACACAGAGAATTCCTGGAGTAAATCTGACACTTTTACAACTACCACACCCAGCTAGCCAAGAGACAAGGGTTTTGTGATATGGCACTATCAAATACGCTTAGCTTTATGAAACAGAAAAATGCTCTCATTTTTTTACTTACACGGAGTTTGCAGTACAAGGAGCTCTAATATGGGAGCAACCCTCAGGACTCACTCATCCTCTTCCTTCCTATTTTCAAGTCTTCATGGAGGTGATTACATTGGATAACTTGCTGTCATACAAATGACAAGTACTGGCATGAAAACTCTGAGAACGAGGTCCACGTGCTGACATTTATAAGGACACACCTGAAGAGGGGTCCAGCTTTCCACTGAGCTGCAAGAAGGAGCTTCAGTCCCTCCCTCTGTAAGCACTGGTGTATTTGCTGCTCTTTCTGGTGCCCCTGCTGCTCTTCAGACACAAGCCTCCCCCCAGAATACATTACCCACACCAAGGCTGCTTCCAGGAAATCAGCTCCACAGAGAATTTCAGTAAGAGACATTCTGATGCGTTCTTTCCGTGGTGATTTATTCTCCAAGATGGATCAGATTTCAGATCAATTCCCAGGGCATGACAAATGTCTTCTGGAGTTTGGATGTGTGGTAACTTGACCTTCAAAAAGGCTTCTCTTCCTGCATTAGTAGCATTACCTGTATGCTGCCAGAGCCACGTATTTTGGTTTTCCTGGATGCCTAAATGTTCATTAGGCATTGCCAGTTTGCCAGACAGAAAGAGAAGAGAAACAAGACAGCACTGGCCCCACTTAGTGGATGAGGATGCTAAAGTTCACCAAAGTCAAAAGAAATGCCTTTGTTAACCCAGATCACACACAGACTGATTAACGGATCATATAAGGTCCCACTAGAAATATTTTCTAAAGATAATAATTGAAATCAGATTTTTCAAGTCCTAATCTGTTAGTACAAGCTCTCTTCCAAAACTCACTTGAACTCTGACCACCCAGTATGGCTTCCCAAATTTATGAGTCAGAAAATGAGTGATTCAACAAGAGGGGCACCTGCCCAGGGACATTCAGAGTTAGAAGAAAACAGTAATGTGGCATGAAAAGCAGGCAGTGTAACAAGGCCTGAATAACCTGTAAAATTTGGATGCACTGTTATAAAAGGATTTGGATTTTTTTTTTGATTGTTAAAGGGTTTTGACACTCCAGTCATGGTAATCAGAAACTTTTAAGCTTATTTAGATCCTGCTCCCTTCTGCTAAATAGCATGAGAGTGATAACAATACACAACTTCTCCCAGGCTATGGCCACAGAGCAGCGGGGTAAAAAACCAAGGAAAAAAAAAAGTAAATCATTGAAATGATTCAATAACACTGAAAAGGTAAGTGGCACACGCTTATTTTTGTCTTAGGAAGACACTATAGATGAAAATGATAACCATTTTAACTGCAATAATGCTGAGAACAGGAGAAACACCCACAGAGATAAGTGGCTGCAGCAATCTCCCCCAATTACAGGCCAGCTGTTCTGTTCTGCACAGCTCCACAGAAGATTAAAACCACAGGCTGGAAGGTAGAAGCAAGAAACCAGATTTTAAATCTCAAAAGTGCATCACTGACCAGTCACACCAGCCTGAGTTTTGAAGCAGTACTTGGCAAATCCGAGTCTCCTACAGCACGGGTGGTTTGGGGATTTAATGCTTTATTTCAAAGGGGCTTGTATGAGCCCCTTTGAGGGGGGCTGGGAGTTTATCTTTGTTTAGAAATATAAGTAAATCACAAAAAACCATGAGAAAAGTTCAAACTGAACACAGCCATAGAACTCCTAGGCACAAAAGCTTTTTCCTTTAACACCGTGTAATTTGCCAACCAAGCTCCCACCATCCACAGGAGCTGGCTTTGCTTTTTAGAATTCCCATCAGCACAGCAGCACTTACAGAGCCAGTTGTTAATCTGAAGGACCCTGGGTAGCTCCAGTCATGATATTGTTCCATTTGTGGCATTTTACAGTTGGTCATAGGCAATGAACAGCTCCAACCTGTAAACCACAAGCACAGAGCATCCAATCAGTCAGAGAATTCCTAAAGGACCAGAGAAAGGGACATCCTCCTGGGCATGGGTATTAGTGACTTCAGTACTGAGTAACAGGGGCAGCACAGGGAAAATTCCCTTGGCTGAGTTAAAGCTGGGGGGTTTGTCTGAACACCTTCCTCCAGCCCTCCCTGCAGCCCAGCAGGGACACGGGGTGGGAAGAGAGCAGGAATGCTTTTAAAGGAAAACCATGGGCAAGATGAGGAGCAGGATAATCACAGGCCTCATTCTCACTGTAAATCAATCCCACACTCACAGCCTCTCCTGGAAACAGCAGTGAAAATTACTTAAGAAAAATCAAGTGGCACAAGATGCCTGTCTGTTAATTTCAGTTTAAACAGCTGTGCTACATTTTAGCAATAGCTCCAGTTTCTAAGATAGTAATATCATTCACTAGCACTTGTCTGGTACATGTTTGTATGCTTCAAGAATCTCATTTAACTTCAGTCCTTGCTGAAAGGAACGTGTTTTAGTTAGACAGAATTTTACTAGACTTCATATAATCACCATATTTATAACATACACTATTTTTCTNTTTTTTTTTTTTTTGTTACCACAAAATCTATGCTCACTCCCACCCTCTAAGATGCACTCAAGTCTCTGAGGAAAAAAATTTGTGTAGGATTATGGATTTCTGAAGGCAGCAGTGAATTCCCAGCCACATGGATACTTTCCTGCTGTCAGCTATTGACACTGACCAGCTCACAGTGTTTGTCACAAGGCAACTTCTGTGCACTTCCAGGGATTTCTAAGGCTAGGGAAGTTCAGCAGAACTTCCAAATTTCCAAGATGCAAATTCTCTGCTGCAAGAGAATTTCAAAAGCAACTGTGACAATTCAAGCAAGTTAGTTTTAGCCATGAATTTTTTGCTTTCCTGTGTGGATGGACATAAGTAATCCAGCCACAGCAAATGCAGCAGGTTTGATTTCAGCAGTTTTCACAGGGATAAACAATGTTGCATAAACGAGTCCTCAAAATGTTGGAGCAGAGAGAGCCATGGACACACCACCCCCGACACTGGAGATATTCACGTCAAGGTTCACAGCTCCTGGTTCCCTGCTACTAAATCTGCAAAGGCAAAGCCCAGTAAATAAATAAACCCAAAGCAAAGTGCTCTTCAGACTCCCTTTCAAAAGAATTTTGCTTGGCTGCAGCTCTCTCTCCGTGCTAGACTTCCACCACAGATCAGTGCTCTGTCATTTTGTCACCATTTGAAGCACTGTCATTTTAAATTATATGATAGTCACAAGGAAAGTACCTGATGTGTCCAAATGATGAACCACCATCTCCTGCCAAAAACAATAAAGTGGCAACACTTATTTTCTGCTGGGTAAACCTCTTCATTTCTGTATTACAGAAGACTTCTTTCAAAGCTGAAAAATGGCACATTAGCAGCTCCAGAACATTTGCAATCTTGAATTCCTCCCCTTTCTGTGCTCTGCTGTGCCCAGCCACGTCTAAAAATCTGATGGGAGTGGAACTGCTGTAAGTTTTAATGTCCATATTTTTTCCAGCACTGCTTCCAAGTCATTCATGGCCATTTAGCAGGTACCTCACAGAACTGTGCAGGGCACCATCTGCAAACGTGGTACAGATTATACAGACTGCAAATAAACAGGTGTTTGTCTCATCAGCCCACTGACCATTTGAGAGATGTCTGGAACAACAGCAGCCCATCATCTGTGGGAAAAAAAACCACCACACTGCAAGCAGGCTTGGTCCCAGGGACTCTGAAAAGTGAGGAATGAGGAACATGTGCTCCAAGTGTAGGCAAAAGGCATGATTTTATCCCAGAGCATAAGATCTTAAAAGCATGCTATTGGGTCAGGCTGAAGCAAACACACAAAACCACTGAAATATTCAACTGCTCATTAGCATAAATGCAAACTGGAGTGAAACACTTCAAAAGCTGACATTGCCAGGGGGTTTTACAGGCATTACTATGAGACTTTGGTTCATCCAAGCTTTTCTTTTATCATTATTATCTGAGCGTGCAACGTCCTTGAGTTATTTCTCTTTTTCTCTAAAAAAAAATGGTGTTAAAATGCTTTTGCTTAACATGCACTTATAAATCCTTCTACAGCAGACAACCAGAGCTTTGTTACACGTGTTGCAGGAGGTTATTTATGCCAAATTGCTCAGCAGCTTGTGTGGCTGCACCTGAATGGGGTGGAAGCAGTCACTGAGAAGGCAGGATGCCCTGATCCTGTGCCACGATCCCTGCTGGGCACAGGATGCCTGGGAAATACAGACTGTGACTAGTTCCTCTTAGGCCACGCTGGCTCCTGGCCCCTTGTCACAGTTACCATAGTCCAAGCAGAGTCTCAGGGCACACACACGAAACTGAAGGTGCAAATAGAATTCTGAATAATCTTTTTTTGCAATGGCTTAGTGATCAGACTACTAAGAAAGCTCCTTCTAGGAAGGGAACCAGGAAAGCCATAGTATGAGCTAGTTAAAGGGTTTTTTTTAAATGAAATTTTAACAGTTATCAGCAATTTACTTTTGCCTCAAACAGAATGTATAAAAAGACTTTCCCTCTAAAAGGTTTCCATATATGTAAATAGTGACCTAAATGTAAGCATATTCATGACTTTCTAGAGTTTGAATGAATTACCAAGCTTTATCTTTACATTTTTCATTTTGAAGCTATAAAAAGATATTCTGTAGTTTTTCACACTATCTCTATGCCTGAAGATGTCTGCACAGAAGATCTCTCTGCACAGAAGCCAAATTTGAGAGATCTGGGATGAATTTTAGACAGTTCTCCAATACTGAGATTCTTTTGCATTCACATACAAACAGTGTGACACCTCAAATGCCACCAGAACTGACTGGAATGGAGCAGGAAGAAACAAGAAATTTAGATGCAATAACTTTGGGTTTGGTTTTTCTTTTTTTTACACTTAGACATCATACCAAGCTTAGTACACACTTCAGATAATAAAGAACCACTTCTAGCCCAGAACCCCAAGCTTATGTGCTCATTTTCACTTTTTAAAAGGTAAAGAATCCCCAGCCAAATATATCAAAGAGTGATACAAATAGAGAAATTAACCCTCTATTGCACATAGTTTCACTTTCAACATCCTCCTGTATTGTTTCCAGAAGTTAGATATGAAAATATAGAGAAACATTAAACTTGCCTTTTGTCTCTTTGGACTGCTCTGCTCATTTAATCACTTTTGAAAGATTACAGATTTCGGCATGGCATGTCATTAGAATTTCTCCATAAATCAGAATATGTCATGCTCTTCCCTGAAAAATTAGAGGCCTTTTCAGCATCCCTCCTTTTAGCTAACAATAAACTATTCACATAACAGCAATCAAATCCCCTCTCAGTTGTCATCTTGATAAATTAAACAACTTGACTTACTTCAGCTTATCAGTAAAAAGAGCTTTCTGTGGCTTTGACAATCTCCATGTGGTTTTTTCCTCTTCTTGGATTTTTTTTACTTCCAAAATGGGGATATCAAAGCAAGTCTGAGCATTTCAGTAGCAGAGTATTAAGACACACATTGATTTGCAATTTTACCATCCCTGTTAGATAGCAGAGAGGATGAATACTGCAACAGGTCTGGAAGGAAAATTCTCAGGCTGATAAATATTAAGCAGCACAAAAGCTTGTACAGTATTACAGATGCAAGGGTCACTTGAATTGACTGTATTTTACTTTACCTACCTTTCTCACTTATCACCTTGGCCTTAGTTTCTGTATCTGTGTATGAAGCACTTGGTCTGGTTTAGCAGAGAGTTACTGTTGAGAGGAAATAATAAAAACCAAAAATGATGAGTATAGTAAAACATAAGTTTGAAATTGTAATTCCAGTCATGCTCACCAGATAGTCCATTAACATTTTCTAAGCTGACAAAGTACTGCTGCTTTTACAAAGCACTAGGATTGATTTAAAACTCTGCTGACTGAGCTGGTATTCACTACTCACTCAAACCTACTCTGGAGATATAAATGGCATGTCAGATTTAGTATGCTCAGATAAAAAACAGAGAGCAAATGATTTTATTGTTGGTATAACCATCACACCACTGACATTTTTCATTACAACATTACAAATTTAGCTGAGGAGAAGAACTGACGGAGGAGAATAATAACCAAATTCTTTCTTCCAACTGAGTACCCTTGCCTCTAAAGTGTTAATACATCTCTGTTTAAAAAGATAGCAAATTAATGGGGAAAGGTCCCTAGTTTTTGTATTTAGAAATGACATTAGAATGTCTTTGGGACCAGAATGCCATGGATATTAAAAGGGGTTGGACAGTCACTACTGGAGGGTCAGCACAGCAGCACAAAATGTCCTTCCACCCCCTTTTTAAGCTGCAGGGCAAGTCCTCTCTTGCTGTAAGTTATCTCGAGGTGTTTACCAGCCATTAACCTAAAAGTGGCTGTAATTTCTCAGCCTGTAATTAGCCATGGTGACTAAACCTGATCAGGCACCATCCTGTCAGCTGTCTGGGATTACAGATGCAAGGCACCTCTCCCTCTCTCCAGTCATGACAATTCATTAGTTCTGCTGTTTGAGAGCAGCTGTACCATTTGCGAGGTAATTTATTCAGATTCCCTCAGAATTATTCCTGAAACGTGGGAAGATGAGTGATTTGATGAGGCTGTGTATTTACTGTCAGACAACACAGGTTGGATCTGTGGTCAGAAGTGATGGGAGATTATGTTTCATGAGAAATAGCACCCTTTCTAAGGCAAAAGTTTAATAAATTCCATGAGGCAAAGGACAAAAGGCTTTGACACATCAGTCACGTCTCACAGTGTTATCCACAAAACACCCCTAAAATTGCACACGAGAAGTTCATTAAAATTTTCCCTTTCTGTCACAGCTTATTGAAGCATTCTTCTCAAAAGCCTCTGATTTAGTCAAAGCTGATCAAAGTATGAGAAAATAAAAAATGCTCTGCTTGATTAGTGAGTAGGGTAGGACAAGTAAAATTCAACAGACTTAATTGCCAAGCTAAAACAGAGGAATTTTGAATTTAGGGATTTAACTTGTGCTCAGAGAAATAACATCAACGTGTGTCTTCTGAAAAGACCTGGAACAAACCCACAACACTTGGAAAACTCAGTGTGACTTGTGTCTCTTCTCTAGCTTCAGTGATAAAAGCTTGGGGAGGAAGACCCAGCAGCAGGGCTCAAACCACATCACTCCCTGGAACTTTCATTTTATTTCCCATTAACACGACACCAGCAGACCACTCACACCAAGCTGAACACAAAATCAATCTGTAACTTCAATAAAACATCTCACTTTTGTTTCATTGGAATAATATTTGCCATACTTCTTTCATATATACATTGATGCAACCATGGCCCCCATGACTGACTGGAGCTGAGGATGCTCAGCTGCTCATGATGCCAAGTTTTCCTATGGATTTCACTTGGCCTTTCACCCAGCTTTAGCATTCAAATATATCCACACATTGAGTACACTGATATGTTTCCAGCAATGAAATGTCAGAAACACTGACAACCTCTTCATGGTCTTAAATCCAATATCCTGTGGCCTCACTGAATTCTGGATTTTAATTTGCTATCCCAGTGCACAGTAATTTCTGGTTATCTCTGTCACAGTCTTAAGCACATCTCAAGATGAAATTTTGGCAGGTTGTCATGTTTGTTAAGAACAGGTGCTCTGACTTTTTGCAGCTGGTTTGGTTTTTTTGGGTTTTTTTTCCCTATCTGTTCTTTGAAGCTGGGCTCTGTGTGTGTGTGTGAATGTATCATCTCTGACCATCTGAACATGTAGATCTTTTAATCCCCATTTTTATACGTACACGCACAGACATTAATTTTAATCAGGGAAAGCTAAGATGAAATACCAATAAAAGAGGAGCTGTTAGGCATGACATTTCATTTATGGATGTAGCTGAGAAGATTAATGTCTGAGCCAGCAGCCTGTCCATTACCACCTTCTGCTGCTGAGGAGCAACGTCGTGTGTAACAACTCACTCCTCACTGAGCACAAGAAATTCTCACTGCCAGATCATTCTCTTGCCCTCAATTTGTCTATGCAATACTATTAATTAAACCATGAAGACCAGATCATATTCAGTGAGGAATTCTGCATGGTCCCTTTTCAAGGCACGTGAGTTTGCTTACGTTTGTCTATTTTCTCTTGATTAATATTTTAAATTTCTTTAATGTGTGACTTACCTGAAGGAAGAACAGCTCCCCAGGACTCTGCTCACTGAAAGAAAAATTCAAAGCAAAGGAATGCACCTGTAATCTGGATTCAACTAAAAGACTGAACTAATTCCCTCTGAGCACTTTACGTGGCAAGGGGTGGTTTTAAAGTCTGGTCCCATTATATAACGGAGTTTTCCCATCATAATACAGAAAGCTACTTTTGGCTGGATACACTGAGAAAAATTATAAACTTGTTCTTAGCACTAGTTGACCTAGCCCAGTAACAAGAACAGAATTGAGAAGCAAATGCTAAGAGTGAAAACAGAGTGAATTTTATGGAAAATACTGCGTGGATAGCTTAGATAATAAATGCTTTTACAAATAATTATCCATCATCTAGAAAGAGTATGGAATAACATAGCAAAGGCTTTGAATGGAATCAGTTATGGCTGAAAGACCTTCCTTCAAAGTAGCTCTCGTGTTCTGAAACCATTCTGGAAATTCCATAAGGATGGCTGTAGCCAGAGAGCCCAGCAGTTCTGGTGAAAAACCAGCATGGCAATGAGGAAATGTGCTAGCAGGAGCTTCATCTGCTCTGATTACCAGGAGATTGGCGCTATCTAAGCCTTAACATGTGTACAGGTTGGAAAAAACGAAACCAAACCAGCAGACTGGGTAGAGAACCACTCTATTGCTCCCCATTCAGGCACCTCAAAATCAATCTATTTAAGCAGCAGGAGAAGAGAAAGAGAAAAATTACAGGAATCATACAGAACCATAGAATACTTTGATTGAAGGGACCTTAAAGCTCATCCAATTCCAATCTCCTGCCGTGGGCAGGGACACCTTCCACTAGACCAAGTTACTCAAATTTCTGTCCAGGGTGGCCTTAAATATTTTCAAGAATCCACAACTTCTCTGGGCAACCTGTGCCAGTGCCCCACCACCCTCTGAATAAAGAATTTCTTCCTAATATCTAATCTGAACATGCCTTTTCTCATTTTAAAGCCATTACTCCTTGTAGGAGAAGGGAGAATATCAGTGAAAGTATAAGCAGATTTGTTTCCAGACATCATTTCCAGAGTGATTATACTACAGCTGAGTTAGGAACTGATCCTTAGTGACTTGGGTCCCTTTTATTCTCCAACCTCTCTATTCACATTGCTAAATTAATTTCTTGCTTCTAATATGAAATGAGAAAATATACTTTCTAGGGGAAAAATAATTATATATCAAGTACAACACTTGGAAGTGAAGAAAAATCCATTTTATTTTAATGTCTTTTAAACGGGTGATATCTTTGAATTTTACCTCAGGTGAGCATTTTAATTGATTAAAAAAAAAAAAAAAAAGGCACTGCCTAAGTTACCTAGCACATAGGGATATCCCTAAGAAAAGTATTTATTTCCACACCAGATTAGAGGGAAGGCAAAGGCTAAGCAGATTATGACATGACACCTGTAGGTGTGAAAAGGGGAGTATTAAAAGAAGATTGTATTTTTCCCCCATGAATGCAAATAGATTCATACCAATAGTTTTGATGCTGTCTTGTGTTAAAAAAAAAAAAATCCTGCTGCAAGTGCAGAGATCAAGGGTATTTTTTACCATACCCTTGAAGGAATACTTTGCATGTCCTAGGTGATCCCCAGAAACCATGGACCAGCACAGGAAGTGTTATCCCAGCAGTCTGAGCTTCTCCACAACTCCACATGTGCATCATGTATACAATCAGATTGGCAGGAAAAACCCAGCCCTTGTTAACTCAAAGCCAGGATTTGCATCATTTATGAAACCTCTGAAATTCAGAGGTGCTAGATATGTTCAGTCACTGTCAAGGACTTCATCCCTCATCCATGGGTACTGTTCCAAAGACAGTGAGAAAACCCGCCGTGTTCAAAACACAACAGATTCGTTGGCACTGCTCAGCAAGGAGTAAAAAGGCCATCCCTGCTTTCATCAAACGCTGCCTTTATTTCCAGCAATGTTTTATATGTTTTAAGTACCTAAGTACTTCACTAAACCCTTTTCTACCATCTATCACAGATCAATATCACAAAACTTCTTGACACCCTTTTAACATTTTTCAGAAGGGGGAGCTTCACACTGGACTAACTTGACTTGGGAAAGTGTTACTACAGAAAATCACTGGAGAATGATTTTGTTGGCAGTGAAAAATAGGATTCCTGAGCTTCTCTCTTCGAGGAAATGCACTGGCTGCCACCAGCAAGTATTTCAGCACACAGCTTTCCCCCCTCCTCACAGTCACATCCTTTCTGCAGCTCCCAAATGTCACACACTCGGCAGGCACATTAACATCTGCCACATTTCTTCTTGCTGGAATTGTCTCTGGTAACAAAAAAGAAACTCAAAGCCAATTTTTCCACCAAGAGTATCTGTCATCACCTTGGACTTCACATGCAATGCATTTGGAGAATGCAGGGTAAGGTGTCTGACATGAGGGTTGCTTCACCATAAAAATCTCCTTTTTTTTTTTTTTTTTGCCATGCCTATTGTGCTGAACAGAAAATGAGGTGTTTGTGCTGAAATGGAATGTGTTTGTTTGTGTATAGGAGTCAACATGTTAAACAGCTCCCTGGAGCATTCAAGAGAGAAGAAGGATGATAATTCCAGGGGAGAAGCAATATCACAGGGAAAACATAAAACAACACCTGAAGAACCTTACCTTTTAATATTTTTTATAAATCAATGCTCTACTGGAATTAGGGAGACTAAGGAAATCTCTGCTCCCCACCTCACACCTGCACACGAGGATGGGCAGTTCAGATGTGGGGTGACAATGTGCTGGCAGCCTTCTGATCACAAACAAAAACCAGATCCACCATTAACTTTTCTACTGTTCAAGTAATGTGGCAAAAGCAAAGTGACTCTCTTTAACATCCAATTTTCATATAAAGGGAACATTTATTACTTTTAACACAGTGTAGACAGATCAGCACAATTACAAAAGTAAGTCATACTACCAACATCTGGTACTAGCTAGATCTGTCCTTTAAAAGAAATACCTGGAGATTAAATGCAAAAATACAACCCAGTACAGTTTATGAAGTATAACCAAAACTCAGAGTGTGTGTGACTGATCCCCCTGCAATGCACTTTTACCTACATCCACCCACGAGACAAGTTATCTTCGTGCCTTTAGAGGACGCATTCTCTTCATATTTTTAAAGAAATCTTAAAGTTCCAGAACTAGAAATTTGCTCTTGTTTGAAAACATTGCATCAAGAGCCCTCACCAAAACCAAGCCCACAGCTTTTACAATTTACTTCTGTAAACACAGGGATAACACTTCAAGTGTTATCCCTGAGCCAAGCCAGGATGCTTTTAAAGTAACCTAATTATGACCATTATTATTTCTACAGCTTCTTTCATGTAAGAATTACAAAGTACTTCAATAAACAATGCCAGTTAATAAAAAAGAAAGGGGAAATTTAATTTTTTTTTTGCTAATCAAGCCATCAGGTCTCTTAAGATGCAGGTGTCCTCATTCCTGCTGTAGGCTTCCTGAGTGATTGTGAGGAAATTATTTGTGTTCTTTGTGCTTTAGCTCTCTATTCATTAAACTGAGATAACAGCACTTCCTTTCTCTGACCTTTTGCACATTTTTCTCTGAAGTCTATTGTAAATTTTACTGGGCATGTACTGTGTCTTATTATGTATAAATTCAGTATCTATTAAAATCTTCATTTCAGTTGGAATCTCAAACAACAGCTAGAGAAGAAATAATAACATACAGACATTTCAGGTGGAATAAATGTGTAACTTGTTAATTTTTTTAAAAATACAATGTGCTTCAGCTGGGAAGTTTTAAGATGAATGACAGTATAAAATAGATATTTTAATTCTGTGCTTTGTAATGCCACATCCTCTTGCAGGCATCCAATATTAATATGGAAATCTCTCTCAGAATATAAGATATTACTTCTAGCAACCAAAGTAGCATTGATTACCCCATGCATCCTTTTTAAGCCTTTCATTTTATACACTGAAAGTTATTTTCAAGACACAATCTTGAGTAAAGGGATCTTTGATAGAGCAGAAATCCTCTAAAACAAAGGCAGTAGACAATGAATATTTAATGGGTGACCAATATTACCTCAGGATTGATCTGCTAAAAAACCCTCCAAAAAAAAAAAAATATCTCCCAAACCACCCCTGTAAATCAAAGCAAACAAAACAGAGTCCTGGCTGTGGTTAGAGATGCACAGCACCACTTCTGAGACTTCATTTTCTCTGGGACAGGCCAGTGCAGGTGGCTCCCTGACACCTTCCCTCCCCAGGTGTCCAAGCCCCAGTGCCAGCTGCCAGCACTCCTGGGACCAGATGGAATATTCCCTTCACTGGCAGATTTTGACCACAGAACTATACACACCAAGAAGTGAACAAGGGTGATGGCAAACCCCAGGCTGACCCCTGTCCTTAAGCACTTTATTCTGCTGTATTTCAGACCCAGTGATACACAGAAGGCCACTGGAAAGCTGCACCTCAGGATCATGAACCTGATGGATTAAATATTCTCTGGCATTGACTTGTACTACTGAAGAAATAAAAATACTCTGAGTAAAACTAAGTCAGGAGGATGAAAAGTCATTTTTTCTGAAAATAGTCCTTTCCTGTCCTACCCTGAAAAGCTTCATAAGGAAAGTCTTTTTTTTCCCCCGCCTCTCCTCTCAGAAAATAGACTCATCATTTCCTTTTGCTTTGCTGCTCTTGTTTTCACCTTTGCCTGGAGTCAATCTTTAGATATGAAAGGCTTTTCAGATGCATCCACAGAAGTCAGCAGTGTTACACTATATAGAACAAAACCTGCTGCAGTAAATTGATTTCAGTATTATCCCTTATTTCTATTGTTTAATAAAAAGAAATATTTTCTCTGACCACTTTTCTTGAGGATAAAACACAGAGATAAAGAGCAAGGGGATGGACAGTGTCTGCTGTGGCAGTGCTGGATCGTACCATGCAAGCTTCAAGTGCTGGGCTTCAGATTAGTGGTTATTTACAACTGAACTTTAAAGTTACTTCTTCTAAAAGATGAAGTCGCACTGAAAAAAAGTTACCATTTCTGTTGCCAGCAGGCACAATTTTCGGAGGAAATAAAAAAGATTTTTAATTTCTAAAGAACTTCTACTTCTTTGTGAGGTAATACTTTTGCCTCTCTATTATTTTGTCTGGAAAATTACCCTTTTTTTTAAAGGTCTGTTTCAAATTACAAGCTGTCTGCAATCACCTTCTAGTCTAGAAGTACATTATAAAGACATGCTATAAAGTCTTTTAATGCTTTAGCATAATAAATCCAAGAACCACAGAATGATTTGGGTTGCAAGTGACCAAAGATCTTGCAGTTCCAACCCCTCTGCTGTGGGCAGGGATGCCAATAATGCTCATTAGTGCCAGTAAAGTTCATTAATGTAACAGCAGCAGATCTAATGTAGCCTTATACAACTGGCTGCTCTCTTCAGTACAGATCTCTTGGAGCCTGAAAACTGCACAGTACTGAAATTCATCAATTGGAAAGACCTGCAAATATTTAAATAGAAAAATAATCAATAAGGATCCTGTGGACTTGACAATAGAGGAATAATATAAGGTTTTCTGGGCAGAAAAAGTGTCAATGATATGCAGATGGAAAAGCATTATTTAAAGACAAGAGATTTGGGAAATAAATCTGTTTACATCTCTACATGCCTGCTATTCTACTACAATTATACAAAACTAATTGTAATCTATGTTGTCTCTAGGTGCCT
This sequence comes from Leptocoma aspasia, assembly GCA_013399835.1. Taxonomy (NCBI): domain Eukaryota; kingdom Metazoa; phylum Chordata; class Aves; order Passeriformes; family Nectariniidae; genus Leptocoma; species Leptocoma aspasia. The sequence goes on along the minus strand of VXAX01006179.1, from coordinate 635,183 downwards.
CATACAGTCAGGAAAATATAAAGATCATGCTAAAACTAGAAACTACTACTGCTAGTAATAAATCCATTGTCTTTGCCACCAAAGGTGAAGTCACAAAAGCACCTCCAGCTCCACATATCCCACCCTGCCTGGCCTCCTCTCCCCTTCCAGAGAAAACACTTCGTGTCTAACCAGCTTCTAGGAGGTAAGACCAAAAAACCACCAGGCACATCCCTAATTGCCCATCCCTTATTTGTATTTTAACAATGAGAAATGTCCTCCAAGCCAAACCAAGAAGGAGACAGCAAATACCTGGAGTAAAGAGCACTTTGGGGTTTTTTTGTTTTTGTTTTTATGTGGCAGATATCCTAAATAAAAGATCAGAGCTGGACAATGAGAGGTAGAAAAGATCTTGTTAAAAAGAAAAATGTGGAAGAACTTTAGAATTCAGATACAAAACTCTTGAAGTCTTAGAAAAAGTGGGAAAAACACCCAAAGAAACAACTGAACAGGTAAATTAGCTAACTAATAACCAAATAAGGGGTAAACCCCCCAGTTAGCACATTGGGAATGCCTGAGAGAAGAGATTGACTGGAAACAGTATTTTGGAAAAAGGAAGATGCTCTGGAAGTGTGCAAGACAGGGCCTAAGGCTGAGGACTGACAGCTAATTAGTTATAAACTTGTAAATGAATATGACAGCAAAGAATGTTATTGTGATTTTACACCCTATTAATAAAGACTTTATTCTGTGGACAACACAGCTAATTAAATGTCTTCCATTGACAACTTCCATCAAACCCAAATTTACCATATTGCACCTGAAGCAACCCAGACAGATACAGAAAAACTGAAGGGAGTTCTGGGCAGAGAAAGAGAAAAAAAAAAAAAGGCATTGCCAACTCCATGTGAAGAAACATTTCAAAAACTTTAATTAGGGGGTTGGACAAGATGTGCCTTCAGCCCCCGTCTGTTATTCTGCAGTTCTCAATTGTTCAGACAGCTCCAGAGACACAAATAACAGACAGAAAATGCACAGCACAGACAGAAGGTACATTTCACACGCTAAAACTGTACTTTGGGATAGTGAAACAGCCTGAAAAGAAGAGACAGCATTTGTGTGAGTGAATGTCTCAACACTGAGACAGGGAACTGCATCAGTCAGGGTACTCCTGCACCCAGCTGAGACTTACGTGAGGTCTGTTTGACAGAAAAGTGTCAAAATTCAATTTAAAGATGTGTTGTACTCATTGGAAAATCTTGGGGAAAATTCAGAAGCTTTTCTGTAACTCACTCTCAATTAGGAGAGGGTCAATATTGCTCTGTCAGGATCAAGGGGCAGGAAATAAACATTTTCTTCACGTCTAAGCTCAGTTCATAACCAACTCCTATAATCACAGTGGTCTGATCCCCATGCAAGCCACTTTAAATCAGAAACATCTATTTCAAGAACTGACACGAGCATGCAGTTGGGAGCTGCACAGAATTTTCATGGCAAGCTGAATAATTTGCCTTCTTTCCATATCCTGCCCTTGTTTCTCTACGTTGGGCGGGGAAAGGAAATAATCTGATCAGGTACCATTGCATGCACTCAAGGAAATAAAAACCATTCCTGCACAGAATCCCAGTTTGTTGCTAATCCACATAAGCAAAGAATACCCCCCTTTTTTTTTTTTT